>JAVJIF010025522.1:0-71583 GCA_038442645.1 Agave tequilana | reverse complement strand
TCTCACATCTATAATAATATAGGATTTAAAAAAAAAGAAAGAGGAGGTGTCAGGGAAAATTTTCCCCGACCCGATTCGTCCCGTGATTCGTCACGAGACGAATCTGACCCGTTCCGTTTAAACAGGACGGGTCAATTCGGGTTGACCCGCCCCTAAACGGGGCAGGTCCGGGTTGACCCGCAACCCGCCCTGTGCGACTCAAACGGGTCGCACAGGGCGGAGCGGGGGGGGGGGGGGGTCGACCCGCCCCATTAGCCATCCCTAAAGACACATTCATCTATGTAAATTCTCATACATTGTGAAATACAAAAAAAAAAAAAAAAAAAATCATGAAACAAGGATTGAATCAAAAATTATACTTGGAAGATGTTTGTGGTTGGGTTTTGATGAAAGTTGTTTGTGATTAGAAACTTGTTTGTGATGGAACTTGGAGGTGGTTTGTGATTAGAAGCTTATTTGTGATGAAAAATATCATGTGGAATTTATAATGAATGCAGGTCGTTATGAAGTATCATGTCATTCTTCAAAATAGAATATGCCTCAGCTTAATTTGCTTATGTTGTATCAATACAGTTAAGTGACTTTAACCCGGGTGCAAGTTCTTGGAATGAAGTGATTTTGGGCTGCTTCAAAAAATGGGTTCTATGAGGATACTTTGGATGTACTCTATGAGATGTGTTTAAGCGAAAAGCTGAATTCAGTGACAATTGCTAGTGTACTAATGGCTTGTTTGACATGTGAGGCAGCTGATTTTCATAAAGGCATTCATTGTATTATTGTAAAGATGCATTTTAGATTGCATCCTTGTGTCTCCACTCCTTGAATAGTGAGGTATAGAAAGTTTGGATCAATTGACAATGCTCAAAAGGTCTTTTATGGTATGCCTTTGAAAAGAATTGAGCTTTGGAATTTGATGATCTCAGTGTATATTTGTAATAATCATGCTGATAAAACCTTGAATGTTTATGCCCAAATGAAATTGAGTAGTATGCTACCTGACTCGTTGGGTTAGAGAGTGCGCATGCTTACCTGACTCCTAATTGTATTCAGTAAACATGGAATCCGAGATTATAATATTGTGAGATTAGATGGACAAAAATACCGATGAGCAATCATTTTAAGTACTTGGTTTTATTATTCAAAAGGATGGAGAGATCGATAGTGATGTCAACCATAGGATCCAAGCCGGCTGGTTAAAATGGAGGAGCGCAACAGGAGTTTTATGTGATCGTAACATTCCGTTATGGCTGAAGGGAAAGTTTTATCGGACTGCTATTAGGTCAGTTTTGTTATATGGCACAGAATGTTGGTTTATAAAGAGACATCATGCCCAGAAGATGAGTGTAGCAGAGATGCGCATGCTTCGTTGGATGTGTGGTAACACGTGAAGAGATAAGGTGAGAAATGAGGATATTCGTATTAAGATAGATCAAGCCTCTATAGAAGAGAAGATGAGAGAAAATTGCCTACGATGGTTTGGTCATGTGCGACGTAGACCTACAGATGCACCAGTCCGACGAGTAGAACATATCAATTTAGGGCAAGTTAAAAAGCGCAGGAGAGATCGAAGAAAATATGGATGGAGGTAATACGACAAGATATAGAGGCTAAAGGTCTTCGTGAAGGCATATTGCTCGACAGGAATGAGTGGAGAAAGCTGATCCATGTGCCCGATCCGGCGTAATTCTCTTTTGGTTCATGTAGCCTACCCCAAATACTTGGGACAAATGGCTTAGTTGTTGTTGTTGTATGCTACCTGACTCCTCCACTCTGTCTAACGTGCTCTCTGCTTATAGCTTAGTAGGTTGCTGGGAAGCTGGAAGAAGAATACATGGAGAGTTGATAAGAAAAGAGAGAGAGACCAGAACTAGTTAACATAGCAGTTCAAAGTTCCTTGATAACAATGTGCATGAAGAGTGAGAGAATAGAGGATGCTGTTGCACTTTTTGCTTCAGCCAAGGACAGGGATCTTGTTACTTGAGATTCTATGATTGTAGGCTTTCACCAAAAGCAAAATTTCGATAAAGCCTTGGGCTTGTTTAATCAACTGAGGGTTGAAAGTTTATTACCAGAATCATTACAAGTGTGGCATAAGCCTGCATTAGTTTTGAATGCTTAGAACTTAAGTGTCAGACTCATGGACATGCAATCAAAAGTGGCAAAAGCTTTGATAGTTCTTTGAGAGTAATCTTATAGGTATGTATTCAAAACTAGGATCAATGCAAGTAGGGGACAACATCTTTTATTGTTGCCTTATAAGAATCTTGTGGTCTTAAATTCTATGATCTCAGGTTATGGTAGGAAATACCTTCTCAATGAATCCATTGATGCTTTCACTGAAATATTTGGATTTGGATTAGTTCCTGATTTGACATCCATAACCAGTATGCTTGCTTTCGTTTCCTTAATTGCAACACTAAAGAAAGGGAGATGATTCATGGTTATCAAGTAAGAAATGGAATTATATGTGATATCCATGTAGAGAATGTTCTTCTTGACATTTACAGGAAGTGTGGATGCTTGAGTTATACACAAATTATCTTTGAAAGATTGCCGATTAGAAATACTTCTCTTGGAATACAACGATTTATGGTTATACACTTCATGGGATGGATTTCAATGAATAAGACTTATAAGGGAGCTTATTGTTTTGGTTTTGCGATGTATTCTAAAAATCAAGTTATGAATTGATTTAGATTTTTATCTAATTAACACAATATCAGTGTTGATATCAGGACCAAGCGAAGATCCAGCTTTTATATAGGTTTCCTTTGATAGCATTCTTAGGCATTTTTGACGTAGTTAGTTTACATTTGAAATTACAAATACATGCCTGGAGATGGGATGACTTACGTAGGTCTAAGCAAAGAGGATGATTTGGTTTGAGAAAATCTTGACTCTATTACCGAGTCATTAATGAACCCAAGCTAGGAAGTAAATTTGAATACACTAATAAACCCAAATGGGAAAACGTGCTAAAAAATACAATATTAGTAATTATTGTTGGCCCAAAGGCCTTCCACTCTAGTTTTGATGATGATTAACTCATGTAGTTATGTGTACTAATAATCTTGTGATTTTAGTTTCAGATCATTAATCAAGTTATTAGTTGGTGATTAGCTTCAACAAGATGATTTGGAAGCTACCCACATGGTGATTCAAGAGCCCGAGCGACAAGATTATATATTGCACTCTTTGGAGTCAAGCTCGGTGGATCACGGAGTTTTGGATCGAGATTGCGCTCTACAAGAAGACATCGGTACCTTAGTTTAGTTTTGTGTTTAGATCCAAATTGTAAAGATTAGAATAGTATGATATGCTCAAGTTCACAACACACACGTTTCATGTTTTGGTTTTCGGTTTTAGGTTTAACCGATCTTGGTTTTCATGAATAGATAGATTCAAAACAAGTTTACTTGGTTTAATGTATATTAGATTTGTTCTATATACATGCATGCTTCAACTTCCCAGACAAACTTAGTTTTGAATTACTTATTCATGTGTTTTATGTTTTGATATTTCTAACAAAACATATTTTGGAATTAATGACAAAAACTATGATATGTATATGTTTCATGTATATTGGATTTCTATCCATATGCATCATGCTTCAAAATGTTTAAATATCATGTTTTTGTATTTGGTTGAGTTTTAGACAAAATGTATTTTCTATTCAAAGATCCAAGTTTTAGAAAATACAGTTTTTGGCTTTTGAAAAATATTGTAAGACACAAAAATAGTTCAAATTGCATGATATTTGAGTTGAAATCTTTATCACATGTTTATATATCAATGTAAAATGAGAAAACTATTTTTGTGGATTTTTGGAAGTTTTATGGAAATTTATTGGATAATAAATAACATATTTTTCAGAACTGTACAGACTCTGCCAGGCTAGGTCGGTCGACCCGAACGGTCGGCCGCACCAAGTAGCCGGTCGACCGTCCGGGTCGACCGACGTGCACAGATACGTGCACGCTGGCTGCCTATTGGCCGGCCGACCGCTCGGGTCGACCGGGATGAGAGCAGAGCTCTCTGTTTGTTTGGGTCGACCGGGGCGGTCGACCGGTAGCTGTCAACGGTCAGAAATTGACCGTTGGACGGTCGACCGGACCGGTCGACCGGCAGGGTTATTTTGGCAAAATCTGCTACCAACGGCTAGTTTCCAGATTTGCCTATAAATACCCCATTTGCAAGAGTTTTTCTCTAAGATTTTTTTGTGCGAATTTTTCCTTACTCTCTGGTGTTTTCACAGCAATTAAAAGAAGTTTTTGAACTCACATTGAACAATCTATTTGGAGTTTTTGCTAGGGTTTGGAAAACAAAAGAAAAGGGTTTTTGGGAAAAGAGTTTTGATTCATCTTCCATATCTTTGTTTCAGTTTTTCCCAAGGATTTTTCTTTGTGATTTTGATTTCCATCCCATTGGTTTTCTCCACACTTGAGCTAAAATCTACTATCTCATTCTATAGGATCTTTGTGTGGGAGAAGAGATTGTTTGTGGTTGCTTGTTGAACCACCAAGTTGTAACCCTCTATTTACTTTGCTTTGTGCTTATTCCTCTTGGGTTGAGGAGGGTGTTTGTGCAAGTGGTTTGTATCCCTCAAGTTGTGAGGTGATCCTTGCTTGGCTAGTGCTAATCCCTCAAGTTGTAAGGTGATTGTTTGTTGGTTGAAGTTGTGCCTCAAGTGGAGGTTGTGTTTGTAAGGAGAGGAGTTGGGTACTCCTTGTATTGTGATTGCCCCAAATCCTCGGTGGAGGTTCCCTTTGTGGGAGTCCTTTGTGGACAAGCTAGTGGACTTAAAATCCTTCTGGGTGAAGGCGGGGATGTAGAGCTGGGTGCTCGAACCTCGAAACATATCTTGGTGTTTGCGCTTGTTCATTGACTCTTACTCTCTCTCTCTCTTTACTTTGTGCCTTGCATCTATTCATATTGCTCATACATACTTATTTGCTTGGCTTGGTTGTGTGTGCATCTCTTGTAATTGCAATTAGTTTTTAAATTCCGCATTTAGTTCATAGATTAGCCATATCACCTATTCACCCCCCCTCTAGGTGACTTTTCAATTGGTATCAGAGCTAGCGCTCCTGATATTTAGGTTTAACCACCTAGGAGTGAGATCTTGGTTTGCTAATCTTCATTTTGCATTATTCATTTGCACACATTTAGGTTGCACTCATGGATAGCCCTCCTATGTTTGACCATATTAGACTTGATGCTTGGAAGGCAAATATGAGTAGACATTTAAAAAGCCTAGGACATCTAGTTTATCAAGCCTCCACTATGGAATCATTCCCTAATAGTAGCAAGCATAAAAAGGCAAATACATTAGCACTTAGAGCACTTAGAGCATCTCTTAGTGAACATCTTTTACCGGTGTTTGATCGTTATGACTCGGCTTTTGCAGTTTGGAGCTTATTGACGTCTCCCGAGCTTCCAAGGATTATCAACAAGATGAGGAAATCTAAGAGAGAAAAGTCCGAAGAGCATTGCTTCATGGTCCAAGGAATAACTCCCTTGAGGTACAATCGGACACTCAATTAGATGATAGCTCTAGTTCCTATTGCCATGGTTGTTTTGAAGTTCAAACATTGAATTTGGAACTTGCTCAAAAGTTTGAAAATTATGTGAAAAAACACAATCTTTTAAAAGAGGATAATCTTGTTTTGAAAAATGAATTAAAGGATTTGTGTTCTAATTTTGAATTGGTTTTGCAAGAGAAGGAAGAGATTATTAGTGAACGTGACTCATTAAGATCTCAACTAGACCTTGCCCTTAATGAGATTGATGTTTTAAAAGGCAAAAATGATTGTGATGATGTTGTGAAGCACAATGAGATTTTATCTTCAAAATTGGATTTTACTTTTAAAGATAACCTTTCTTTGAAAAATAAATTTGATTCAATTACAAAAGAATTGGATTTGGTTTTAAAGAAAAATGAATCTTTGAAAATAAAAATTGATTCTCATGTGTGCCATGCTAGTGTAGCTTCTACTTCTTGCACACCTATTGCATGCTCCACTTTATCTTCCACTATTGAAAATGAAATAAATATTTTGAAAAAAGTGTAGATTGTTTGGGCTCCACTTTGAGCCAATGCACATTGAATCATACACGTTTGGAAACCTTGGTTCGCAAGAAACAAGGTCCATCTTTGCATGCTCACCCATCACGGCATACACATGCTTTCCACGGACACAACCATAACACGTATGCTCATGTGTACATATGTACACATTGTGGTCGAAAAGGCCATCTTGCTAGATTTTGTTATGATCGTATTTATCATGAAAATTTAGCAACTAATCTTGTTTGGGTTAGAAAGGATACTAACCCCCGTGGACCCAAAAGGAAATGGGTACCAAAAACCACCTCTTTGACTTGTGATGTAGGTGGGAGCTCTCGCATTACGTGAGGGTATTGGTGCCTTGAGGTGGATGCATTCTAAGCTTAAAAGAGAACCATTTGGATGCTTCACTCTCAAGGGGATTTGGTGGGAGGACCACCGTGGTTTGGAGAACTAGAGATGCACCTTCATCGGTTTTGGTATCATTCTCTAACTTCCATTTTCTATTTGCATGCTTTTCATGTTCATCTATTCATAGCATGTCTTATTTTATTGTTCATTATACTTATGTCATGTTAATTAGATTAGTGTTATACATGTTTAGCTACTTGAGACACCCATGTTTTATATGGATCTTATCTTTGTGTTCTCACCCTGTTTAGTACTATCATGTATGCCCTAGATCTAATGTACATGCATATGCATAATGATCATATGGATGTTTATGATGTTTTGTTTTTGATAACTCATGTTTTTTTTGATAAGTATGTTAAATGACATGTTTATTAGACCATTGACATGCATGTATAGCTTATGAGATCACCCATGTTTATATGGACCCATATGTTGTGTTCTCACCATTTGTTTAGCTATTATGTATTTCATGACTCTAATAGCATGTGGATTTGCATAATGATCAGTTTATGTTTGTAATGATGATTTATGTCCCGTTTTATGCTTCATGCTTTGACTACTTGCTTGAATGATAGTTTTCGTTAAGACTAGGATTTATACTTGTACAACTAGTGAACTACAAATAGACCTTTATATATGTTTGTGCTTGAACGCTCATTTGTATTCACTTGATGTACTAGTGTAGTCTAGTTTTGATGATTCTTACATTTGACTTGTATTCATCATTTTACATATTTTGTTTTAACCTCATGTATATGTCCATCTTGTCCAAACTATCATTTATACATATACATCCTTGAGCCACGTGCCTTCATGCATATACTTTTGTGGACTCATTATGTTTAGGATATGTATATATACTTTAGTTTGTACATGACATACATATGCCTTGAAGTTTAAATCATGTTTTGAATGAATTTCATGTTTGCTAGGTGATTTCACATTCATGATGAATTTCATGTTTTTAAGATAATTTCAATTGGTGATTTCACATCTAAGATGAATTTCATGTTTTCAATATTGAGCTTGATTGTCCATTTTCATGTTGATATGTTTCTCACAACACTTGTACACTCACCTTATTCAATATTTTCTCATGACTTAGTTTTCATGAGTACAAATTGTGCTATATGGATTTTGAGTGTTTTAGTGCCATGTGTTTTACATGTGTCTTCATAAAAATATTTTTATTCTTCCTTGTTTGAAGGATCTCGTACTAGTTGATTCTTATAACTAGTTGTGATATTCTTCCTTGGTAGTAGCTTTCAAACATACTATATTTGTAAACCTATTTTTGAAAACCCCTACCATCTAAAGGTGGTTGGATGGGAGATCATGCTCAAGTATGCTTTATGTTGAAAATCATTTTAATCTTGAACCATGATTGGGAGGTTAGGAATATGAGATATACACTTGATCTTATTGTTGTTTCTATTGGTATCATTGAATTCTTTCAATTGGTATCAATAATTGACATTTCTTGTATACTCATATATGTGTATGTATGTATGCTTTCATTTCAAAGAATATCAATTCCATTGGTATCTACTTTTCATACATATATATGTTTTATTTGTGCTTATTATATCCCTATATCTTTAAGCACAAGATTTTGTTTATGATAAGCTTGAGCTTCAACTTTGTTTCAATTGATTTAGTTTTCAATTGGTATCTTAATTCGAGCCTTATCATAGTTTTTATTGGTATTTCATAAAGGGGGAGAAAATTTTGTATTGTTTCTTTCAATCGGTATTTAGTATTCCACTCCCTTATTTTATGATAGAAAATAATAATTTCAATTGGCAATAGTTTCAATTGTTATCAAAATCAAATTTGTTTATATACTTAAAATAATAATTTCAATTGGCATTAAGATTTATGTTTAATTTCAATTGACATCAAAATTGTTTATTTACAATTGATATGATGTTTGTTTACTTATCAATTTGTATCAAGATTTTTGTTTTTCAATTGGTATAGTTTCACTTTTAATTGGTATCAATATGCACTTCCTTGACACATTTTCTTCTAATTGATATCATATTTGAGTTTAGATAAAAGGGGAGAATATCCCTTGATTGATTCCTTGTTTTGAATATAAAAAGAATATATTTTTTTATTAGTTTTGTAAATAAGGAGAAGAAGAATTTCTTTAATCGGTATATGATTTTATTAGTTTTATTTTAACCCCTTTGTTGATGATTGACAAAAAGGGGGAGAAGAATTTGAGTTTATATGCATGTTTGTGTATGCATGTTTTTATGTTTTAGTATGTTTTATTAAAGTTTAATTGGTATCATTTAATATGTTCATTTTTGGTATCAAGAGCTTCAATAGTTTTGTTTTGCAAATTGGTATCAAGAGTTTGTTTTGAAAATGTACTTGTTTTGTTTAATTTGTATCAAGAGCATGTTTTAGAACTTGATGTTTAATTGGTATCAAGAGCATGTTTTAGATCTTTATGTGTTTTATGCATGCTGATGCATACATGTTTAAGAGCTTACATTACATATCTATTTGTTTATTCCTATGCATGAGTTAAGGGGGAGCTTCTTTGAAGCTAAACTTTAATCCATGCATATATAACTCCATGAGTTTTGTCATCATCAAAAAGGGGGAGATTGTTGGCCCAAAGGCCTTCCACTCTAGTTTTGATGATGATTAACTTATGTAGTTATGTGTACTAATAATCTTGTGATTTTAGTTTCAGATCATTAATCAAGTTATTAGTTGGTGATTAGCTTCAACAAGATGATTTGGAAGCTACCCACATGGTGATTCAAGAGCCCGAGCGACAAGATTATATATTGCACTCTTTGGAGTCAAGCTCGGTGGATCACGGAGTTTTGGATCGAGTCGGCTTGGAGATTGCGCTCTACAAGAAGACATCGGTACCTTAGTTTAGTTTTGTGTTTAGATCCAAATTGTAAAGATTAGAATAGTATGATATGCTCAAGTTCACAACACACACGTTTCATATTTTGGTTTTCGGTTTTAGGTTTAACCGATCTTGGTTTTCATGAATAGATAGATTCAAAACAAGTTTACTTGGTTTAATGTATATTAGATTTGTTCTATATACATGCATGCTTCAACTTCCCAGACAAACTTAGTTTTGAATTACTTATTCATGTGTTTTATGTTTTGGTATTTCTAACAAAACATATTTTGGAATTAATGACAAAAACTATGATATGTATATGTTTCATGTATATTGGATTTCTATCCATATGCATCATGCTTCAAAATGTTTAAATATCATGTTTTTGTATTTGGTTGAGTTTTAGACAAAATGTATTTTCTATTCAAAGATCCAAGTTTTAGAAAATACAGTTTTTGATTTTTGAAAAATATTGTAAGACACAAAAATAGTTCAAATTGCATGATATTTGAGTTGAAATCTTTATCACATGTTTATATATCAATGTAAAATGAAAAAACTATTTTTGTGGATTTTTGGAAGTTTTATGGAAATTTATTGGATAATAAATAACATGTTTTTCAGAACTGTACAGACTCAGCCAGGCTAGGTCGGTCGACCCGAACGGTCGACCGCACCAAGTAGCCGGTCGACCGTCCGGGTCGACTGACGTGCACAGATACGTGCACGCTGGCTGCCTATTGGGCCGGCCGACCGCTCGGGTCGACCGGGATGAGAGCAGAGCTCTCTGTTTGTTTGGGTCGACCGGGGCGGTCGACCGGTAGCTGTCAACGGTCAGAAATTGACCGTTGGACGGTCGACCGGACCGGTCGACCGGCAGGGTTATTTTGGCAAAATCTGCTACCAACGGCTAGT
Source organism: Agave tequilana (assembly GCA_038442645.1). NCBI lineage: Eukaryota > Viridiplantae > Streptophyta > Magnoliopsida > Asparagales > Asparagaceae > Agave > Agave tequilana. The sequence continues at coordinate 61,306 of JAVJIF010025522.1, read as the reverse complement.
TTCTAGATTTGCCTATAAATACCCCATTTGCAAGAGTTTTTCTCTAAGATTTTTTTGTGCGAATTTTTCCTTACTCTCTGGTGTTTTCACAGCAATTAAAAGAAGTTTTTGAACTCACATTGAACAATCTATTTGGAGTTTTTGCTAGGGTTTAGAAAACAAAAGAAAAGGGTTTTTGGGAAAAGAGTTTTGATTCATCTTCCATATCTTTGTTTCAGTTTTTCCCAAGGATTTTTCTTTGTGATTTTGATTTCCATCCCATTGGTTTTCTCCACACTTGAGCTAAAATCTACTATCTCATTCTATAGGATCTTTGTGTGGGAGAAGAGATTGTTTGTGGTTGCTTGTTGAACCACCAAGTTGTAAACCCTCTATTTACTTTGCTTTGTGCTTATTCCTCTTGGTTGAGGAGGGTGTTTGTGCAAGTGGTTTGTATCCCTCAAGTTGTGAGGTGATCCTTGCTTGGCTAGTGCTAATCTGTCAAGTTGTAAGGTGATTGTTTGTTGGTTGAAGTTGTGCCTCAAGTGGAGGTTGTGTTTGTAAGGAGAGGAGTTGGGTACTCCTTGTATGTGATTGCCCCAAATCCTCGGTGGAGGTTCCCTTTGTGGGAGTCCTTTGTGGACAAGCTAGTGGACTTAAAATCCTTCTGGGTGAAGGCGGGGATGTAGAGCTGGGTGCTCGAACCTCGAAACATATCTTGGTGTTTGCGCTTGTTCATTGACTCTTACTCTCTCTCTCTTTACTTTGTGCCTTGCATCTATTCATATTGCGCATACATACTTATTTGCTTGGCTTGGTTGTGTGTGCATCTCTTGTAATTGCAATTAGTTTTTAAATTCCGCATTTAGTTCATAGATTAGTCATATCACCTATTCACCCCCCCTCTAGGTGACTTTTCAATTATTATATATTAAGTTATTTCGAGAGTTTCCTCAGAAACTAAATCGATAAACCAAGAATTTGAATAAGTAATAACTTATTAACGTTGATCAATAAATAACTAAGACTTACAAGGGAGCTTATTGTTTTGGTTTTGTGATGTATTCTAAAATCAAGTTATGAATTGATTTAGATTTTTATCTAATTAACGCAATATCAGTGTTGATATCAGGACCAAGCGAAGATCCAGCTTTTATATAGGTTTCCTTTGATAGCATTCTTAGGCATTTTTGACATAGTTAGTTTACATTTGAAATTACAAATACATGCCTGGAGATGGGATGACTTACGTAGGTCTAAGCAAAGAGGATGATTTGGTTTAAGAAAATATTGACTCTATTTTCGAGTCATTAATGAACCCAAGCTAGAGACGTAAATTTGAATACACTAATAAACCCAAATGGGAAAACGTGCTAAAAAATACAGTATTAGTAATTGTTATATATATTAAGTTATTTCGAGAGTTTCCTCGGAAACTAAATCGATAAACCAAGAATTTGAATAAGTAATAACTTATTAACGTTGATCAATAAATAACTAAGACTTACAAGGGAGCTTATTGTTCTGATTTTGCGATGTATTCTAAAAATCAAGTTATGAATTGATTTAGATTTTTATCTAATTAACGCAATATCAGTGTTGATATCAGGACCAAGCGAAGATCCAGCTTTTATATAGGTTTCCTTTGATAGCATTCTTAGGCATTTTTGACATAGTTAGTTTACATTTGAAATTACAAATACATGCCTGGAGATGGGATGACTTACGTAGGTCTAAGCAAAGAGGATGATTTGGTTTAAGAAAATATTGACTCTATTACCGAGTCATTAATGAACCCAAGCTAGAGACGTAAATTTGAATACACTAATAAACCCAAATGGGAAAACGTGCTAAAAAATACAGTATTAGTAATTGTTTATATATTAAGTTAATTCGAGAGTTTCCTCAGAAACTAAATCGATAAACCAAGAATTTGAATAAGTAATAACTTATTAACGTTGATCAATAAATAACTAATAGAAGAATTCATGTGACATTAGCAATTACTTGAACAAGTTAATAATTTAAAATCAAGTATAAATAGTCAGTAATTTGGTAGATTAACGATGGAATGTGAGTAAATTGATACTTCGAGTATAATTAATCTTTATAAAGATGGATTTGAAAATGGAATTGTATATGGTTAATTGACACTATTAACAACCAATACATGATCAAATAACTGAATTGGATGTATGGCTGGTTATACCAATACTTAGATAATCCAATGTAGAGCGAAAGACCGATTATGCTTAACAAACTTAATAGATTGCAGTAAAACCTTGTTAAATTAGTTAAGTGCTAATTTGCAAACTAACCAGTAATTAGAACTTAAGCTCTAATGATTTGATAATTATTGGTAAATTCATCATTGATATATAGCTAGTATTGTGTGTTATATCGATAATATGATTGATGATTGAATGTGTATCAGTGCTCAATTATCACTGTGTGATAATATAATAAACTCTGTTAAGAGGAGTGATATAGTTAATACTGATAAGACATTTGGTGAAATTGTTAATGTGTATCAATAATTGATTATAGTATTATATGAGTATCACCGAGCACTTTATTGATAAATAGAGAAGTGAATAATGAATAGTGATTGTTTTTGTTCATGATTGATATGATCATTAATACATATATATATGTGTATGTGTATGTACTGAAAATTTTAAGAACTCGATTGTGTGTGACATATTAGTATATACATAAATTTGTATGCGAATGAGGAATGGGTAGAGCTATTGGCGGAGTTATTGATGGAGGTTAATGGTGATGTTTCTGTGTTGTATCCATTCTTGGAAAAGGGGAGGCGAATAGTATACCTATGCTTTTGTTTGGTATCCATTTGTGGGGAAAGAGAAGCGAATGATATATGTGTGCTTTTGTTTAGTATCCATTCATGAGGAAGGGGAGGCGATGATATCCATTTATATGACATGTGTATCATCAAGAGTGATACGTATATGGATAATACATGATATGTATACCACCAAGTGTGATATGTGTCTACTATCAAATGTGATTTGATTATGTGATATACAAGTACGTTTTGTGATATATATATATTATCTGGATGGATACATTACATTTACGATTTTGTTATTTTGATTAGTGTACCATCTTGTATGGTACATGAGATATGTGTTGTGTATACATGAGATAAACTTAAAAATAAATCATAAGTAACTAAGAAAATATTGTACTTAACTCATAAACCCTGTAATATATGGAAGAGAAATTCAAGATAGTTAAAAAAAATCAATGATCGAAAGAGCCAGACCATCCCCGAAGACTATGGAGACATTGTTTTGATTGTTTATTTATGGGATGCTATTGATTTCTTTATTCATCCAGACTTTTCTTGGTTACTTGGAGAATATCATGCTTCTTATTGAATATGTATACTATTCTTTCATTTTCTTCTGACTTTTCTCACTTAGCTGTCAAGCTCACTCCCACCCAGTTTTATGTTTCAGATTGCGGCGAGACGAATGCCTAACTTAAGGTTATGGGTGTTTTGTTGAGAATTCCATTAATAATAACAGTATTGAAGATGTTTATGCTTTATTACTTATAAAGTTTCGTGTTGTATATGTTCATAACCCTATTCGATATGTGTACTTGTAGTATGTGTTAGATTTGTGAGATAAATTTATATAGAGATGAGTTAGATTGTGATGATTATGATTAGTTGGAGTTATAAATAGTTATGTGTTATATTATGAATGCTGAGAGGGTTACTCTCGAGCGTATATTTATTGTGTATATTGGTAGCTGAGATTTTTTTTCTTGATAGATTTGATAAATAGGCTAATGTTAACCGAAATTGTATATGTATATATTTTTGGCTATCACGGTAGAGCAGTATGTACAAAGGAGATGCAACTGAAATTTTCAAGAATTTGGATATGATCATGATAATTTATTGATTAATAAGAGTTGTTATATTACTAGAGGATATTAGAACCTCAGACCATTACATATTTTTTTATGGAAAACCTTAGCTTGATGCCCTTTTCCTTTATTCATACAGTAATATGAAGAAAGGTCGTAAATTATGAAAAGTAAGAAAACTAGAAAACTAGATATTACAAATGCCTCTAAAAGTAACAAACAGATATAGATATTATTCTTTCAAAACTAGAGGTTAGTTTCTTATAGACAATAATAGTAGATCTCTTAAAAACACAAAGACTAATATTTGTCTTAATTTATAAAAAAATTAAAAATGAAGTAGAAAATAAAAAGACCTTTATCTCAAATCTTAGGATCTTCGTTGAGCAAGTGAAAAGTACTTTTAGTGTATTTTATTCTTTATTTTTCTCTCTTTCTAATTTAAATGTCATATTATTTCAACTAATATCTTGTAATTCCTCTATATGACTGAGTCTCTCTCCTCCCTCTTTCCGCCAAAGATCAAATTTTTTTGCTTCATCTTTGGAACATTTACTTAAAATAAATGTGGACTCTGGAAATCTATATGGCAACCCTGTTAGATTTTAATATTAATAAAACAAGATCAATTGCCTCTATGCATAGATATCAATATCATGTATAATGGATCTTGAGATGGGGCTTTAAATGACATACCTTTCGAAGGATGATGAACTATCGAAGGATGCTGAACTATACCCGGATCTGAATCTTCGCTGTAGGGAACGAGATGGAGAGCCTTCTCTCTGCTAAACCTAGCCTCCTATGGGTGAGAATAATGCGTGGCTGCAGAGAGGGACTTCCTCTCTATATATATTCCTTTGATTAGTGGCCTTCCCATAATGCCCCTAACCCTAATTAGAGAGTAGTACCAGGTACCACCGACCTTTACAACTTAGTGCACCTATTAGACACACCTAATATGTTGACTAAAATAAATTGCACGTGTGTTATGATATGGGATAGGAAATAGGGTATGAATCGAATCAGAAAATATCTTACAATCTCCCACTCGAGACATACCCGACTAAAATTTTTGAAAAAATATTTATTTTGAAAAACTTTTATATCCCATATCACAATTTTATTTTTAAAAGCGGATGGCCATCCTTTGATTTTTGAAAAAACCCACACGTGAAATTTATCGTTAGTCATGGTGCACTCAAACTACTGGCACTCTACGACTAAGAGGATGACTAGCACGGTTCACGGACAAATTTTGGTCAAGCTTTATACTTTTGCCTAATTTATATCGTGGACTTTCGGGCTAATTACCCTAACAGCTTTCGAGAGATACTTTATTGGTGGAGTTTAGTGCGTATATGGCAAATGTACATGTAGTGTGTATAATACATTTCCATAAGTGTCCTGCAACGTGTGCTTACCAGACACATGTCATCTCAATACTTAGACGACCGACATGCGAATACCATCGCTCATATTGAGATGAAGGCTTAAGATCGTAGAGCCTACCCTTGTCCAGCCTAAGCGATCTTGAGAATCCTCAGTAGTCTTCTCCAAAGGCACTTATACTTTAACATGTGCAACTGCACAACTTTAACTTTAACATTACAAATGCGCATTTAATAATATCAGCTGAAATAAATACCATATAATAACTGCATGCCATCATAATAACTGTCTGAGAAAAATCTCATGAGACTGAAATATAAAATGTACTAAGGACACAAATGGCATTACTGAAAATTTGACATAAAACTCCCACTCAAAAGGACAATCACAGATATACTCCCACTCAGAAAAACAATAATCACGATGACTCTAGTACCCCCCATGCATGCACAATGTCCCTGAAAGGTGGTCACTAAGAGTCTTTTGGTAAGTGGGTATGTAATATTCTTCAGTGTGAACTTATGCACTATATCAAAATTAGCGCATCAGATTGACAAAAAAAACTAATGCAAAATAAAACTCCTTTATGCTACCAATCTAAAGTTTGGGTGAAGAAATGAAATCATTCAATGAGCAATGCATAATCTCACTCAGCTATCCGGTTACAACACCAAAATATCACTATGTTGTATTAATAATTAGATCAAATATATAAGTCAAAATGACCTAATCAATCAATACATAATCTAACACTGTAGAAGGTACTTTCTCTCCTAAACTAAGGAGCTCTTGTCGGATCAAAATACAATGATAGATCCAAGAACAATATCATTTTATACAACAACATAAGATAATGAAGATTCAGGTATGGTGTTATTGAGAAACAATTTCTTAATCTTTCAGCAAATTATAGAAAGATTTAGAGTTTTGATCATCCTGATCGATCTAGTCATAATATTCTCTCCCTCGATTAGACCTTACAACTTTCATCTTTTGATTCAATTGTCGCTCAACTCCTAATTGAAAAATCTTGAAAACTTTTAAAGAATCTGATTTCTTGTAGAGGAGAAAGACATGGGCATAACGAAAGAAATCATTAATGAATATAATGAAATATCTATGACTTCTCCGAGAAGGGTGAGAAAATATGCCCAAAATGTTTATGCCATAACCTAGAGGACTGTAGAAAAATCTAGAGCATTTTGCAATAGGCAAAATATTATGATAAAGACTGGCACCTGATAAAAGTTATTCATATGATGCATCCAATGTCAGTTTGAATGAATTATCAACCAGCAATCAGAATCACCTTGGAGATGGACAATAGAACCAGACTCATTCAAATTAACCCACAATCAGAACTCTTAAAAATGATATCATATTCAAAAGAAATTATTCTGGAACATAAATCAAAGTATGCTCAAAATGACACATAAAAGATTTCTTTCAAATTTAAAACTTGACAAGAATTTAAAACTTGTCTGAAAGTTTCTATGAACTCTATTATAGTGCCAACCCTTGACAGATCTCTCAAACTAATGCTTGATGACCACAAGCAAAGCTTTAGCATTCTCTTTCTCAGGAATTTCACCACTCATAATGGGGTCTATAGAAGACTTAATAATGAGAATACTCATCTTGTTTGTTTTATCCCATTTGTTGATGGACACTTGAGTTGCTACCTTTTGAGCATCAATAGCCGCTCAATAATGGGCTTGTCTTCAGCTAGCACAAAATTATAGTCAACAAACACAATACTATCTGGAGTTTCATCTTTCATGATGAGTAATTTGAGTATGTCAAGATCTTTATTCCAGTCAAATACTTCTGAATTAAGTGTGATCCATAACTGCAGTGGAAATAAATTCTTGACAGGATTAATATTTACTGACACATAATAAAATTATGTGAATATATATGCATTAATTCTTTACTGTCACGAACCTATCCGGGGTTAGGATGGTCGAGTCAGAGTGGCATTGTGTTCATGGTTCATGCCTTTCCACTCTGCGGTCCGACAATCAACAATTTAATCTTGCCTTTGGGCAATGACTAATTATGATTGTACCCAGTTGATGATAGAATCATGCTCAAGACTAGACTAACCACGTTCGGCTCAATTACAGACACTTCCTATCCTTTGGGTTTAGGGTTATCCTAATCTTACCGACATATGTAGTCTATCTTACCCTACTAGGTTACTTAAATATTCTGAATTATGATTCATAACTACAGCGGAAATAAATTCTTGATAGGATTAATATTTACTGACACATAATAAAATTATGTGAATATATATGCATTAATTCTTTACTGTCACGAACCTATCCGGGGTTAGGATGGTCGAGTCAGAGTGGCATTGTGTTCATGGTTCATGCCTTTCCACTCTGCGGGTCCGACAATCAACAATTTAATCTTGCCTTTGGGCAATGATTAATTATGATTGTACCCAGTTGATGATAGAATCATACTCAAGACTGGACTAATCATGTTCGGTTCAATTACAGACACTTCCTATCCTTTGGGCTTAGGGTTATCCTAATCTTACCGACACATGTAGTCTATCTTACCCTACTAGGTTACTTAAAAATTCTATAATCACCTTTGGGTAATATATAAAATTTTAAATAACCTAGCACCACTGTCAATCTTAATGGGTCACAACTAGAGGGTCCCAAAATAAGAGTAAAACAAAATATGTTACTGAATAGTCTACCTTTGGGTAGATCTACCTAGTCATATTAGGTTTTACTCAAATGATCGTTAATCGAATCTCATATAAACCCCATTGGAGATATTGTACTTTATGAAATGTGATGATATTTGCTTTCATCAATGAAACCTTAGTGAAACCCTAAAAAACTTCAATTGAACACAAGCAATGATATTTACATTCACAATTTGATCAGAAAAATCACATTTACCTTAAGTTATCAAAAACTTTTCTGGGGTTGTCGATTATATAGGATAATAATACTTTCATGAACTTATGCGAAACTAATAGGAAACTTATATAAATTTAAAAAGAAATTATGATTGCATATACTGAATTTTAAGTATACTTGTATCTGCAGATCAAAATTTGCTATTTAAGATTGGTATTAGTTCACTCGCAGAGTATGTGAATCTCATCGTTCATGGCATTACATGATTTGAAATAGCAACAATTAATATTTCAAATACATCTAATCATACAAGAGAAGCTGAACTTAGATAAAATTCAACATCTCAATTACAAGTCCCCAATAATATAAATTGGATTTGCAATACTATGATTCTCAACTTGAACAATTTCATAATAGAGGAATTTTAAACTGTAAGTAAACAAATGGCCAAATAGCCATACCTCTGAGAATTCATAACCAAATGGATAAATAAGACATGAAATGTATAGTCACCATGATTATCATTGCGGCTGTACCATATATTTAATCAATATGCTATTTAATACCGTTTATGTTTCAGTTACAAAATCATAATTTGAAAATCTCCACAAAATCCTAGTTTGAAAATCTCCACAATTTTTTAAGAAAACAATGTAGATTGACAACCCACATAATAGAACACTAATAGGGTCCAAATTTAATATTGAAACACATAAATAAAATACAAAATAAAATCTTTAAATTTGTCATATGCATCTAGTTCAAACAAACACTTTGGACACTGAGTATCACTGCCCCTTTTTTTTTTTAAATTTGAACACTGAAGTATGTGTATCTCTGAAGATATCTTAATAAAAGAAGAGAAACTTATCTCTTTTATTGACATTTAAAATTCATCTTACTTGCATGCACAAAAGATGATCGGAGAATACTTAACGCGTCTTAATTATTTGATGAATATAATTGGTAAATTTCTTTATTCGATTCAAAGAGATCAAATTTTTAATAAAAATTTTTAAATGAAAATCTCCAAGAAATACAAAATTGTTGCAATTTAAAAATACTCATGTATAGATAATATTTAAAACTCAAATATAGTTCCTGTGAATAGATAATTTAAAATTTTCCAAGATATCTTTTCATATCCTTCACATGAAACTCTAGAATAATTTCCCATAAATTCAGAAAATCCAACCTGAGAGAGAATATTCTCTTGCAGAAGCAAATCAACTACTCATTGGGATTCATATCTTTTAGATAAAATTATCCAATCTACCAGTCTCAGTCAATAACTTCGTTATTTATTATCAAAATCAGAGATAATATTATAAGAGATTTTTTTTTAAAACTAAAAGACAATTAAGATAGGAAAAAGAACTTATCTCATTCCTCACCCAAACAACATATTTAGTGTTCATCTACAAAATTAATTGTCACAATGGACTCTTTGGATAATTGTTATCTTTGAAAAAATTAAATTTGAAATGCATAGGCAAAGCATAAGGGGATATGATCCGAAAATAATCAATTCAATAATCGAAAAATAATCAATTCCTCAAAATTCTCGTCTAAAGGCCAATAAATAATTTTGAAAAATAAACAAAACCTAGATCCTCCCAATAACAACAACCTCTTCAAAAAAAGGAGGAAGAAGGAAAACAAAATAAATTGTTTAAAAGCCTAAAAGAAAAGCAATCATACTCAAAATTAATCCCTCAGCAGTTCTAATCTCTTTCGATCTATCCTTTTTGATTCAGAGTTACAACATAATACTTCTCAACCAAAATTTACAATAATCATACATGATTAGATCCTAAAACATAGATAGCATAGCAAGGCTCTGATACCAATTGTTAGATTTTAATATTAATAAAACAAGATCAATTGCCTCTATGCATAGATATCAATATCATGTATAATGGGGCTTTAAATGACATACCTTTCGAAGGATGATGAACTATCGAAGGATGCTGAACTATACCCGGATCTGAATCTTCGCTGTAGGGAACGAGATGGAGAGCCTTCTCTCTGCTAAACCTAGCCTCCTATGGGTGGAGAATAATGCGTGGCTGCAGAGAGGGACTTCCTCTCTATATATATTCCTTTGATTAATGACCTTCCCATAATGCCCCTAACCCTAATTAGAGAGTAGTACCAGGTCCCACCGACCTTTACAACTTAGTGCACCTATTAGATACACCTAATATGTTGACTAAAATAAATTGCACGTGTGTTATGATATGGGATAGGAAATAGGGTATGAATCGAATCAGGAAATATCTTACAAACCCTAGAGGGGGGAATATGGTTTTTAATCTAATTACACTAATTTAAACTCAAATTGATTGAATGAATATAATAATAGTATAATCACAAGTAAGCAATAATACTCAAATAACAATAAGCAAGTAAATAAGATAGAGGGAGAATAAGAGAGATAGAGCAATGAGATTCATTCCGCGATGTGTAGTGGCTCAGCCACCAACTGGCCTACTCCACTACTTAGAGGTCTCTTCTCTACGATTTCAACCAATCTTTATTGGTAGCTTTTTTTTTGAGTAGAAGTTTAGACTTTTACACCGACTTTCCTTCCGTGTAAAACTCTAGACCTTTACAATTGCTTCTTTTGTGAGTAGAATCATAGATCTTGCAAGTCACTTTCTTTCTGAGTAGAAGTGTAGAATTATCACTAACCCACTTCTTGAGTAATTAGATTTTCACACAACAAATTATCACAAGAAGAGTTTGTTCTCTTTACAAGATGAGAACCAATGAAACTTAGATACCAAAAGAAAAATACAACTTTGAGACTCTACTACCAAGAAGAATCAAGATAAGTATAAGTTGGCACTTTTAGATCTAGATGATTGAAAACAAAGCTGAAAGCTTAGATTTAAAATCTAAATGAGCATTTCAGAGATTAAGAGTAGTGAGTAGAAAGTTTAAATCAAATCTCAATCATAACTTAGAAAGCACACAAGCATCACTCTTTGGAAAGATGGAAGAATAAGCTTGGAAAAGAAAAATATTTTCTTGAGAATTCTTTGAGTGAGTTTGTATTTCAAAAGTTTGTAGAAGTTGTTGAAAGAGTAGTGAGAAGTAGTAATTTTAGAGAGGAGAAAATAAGTGTACGTGAAAATAAGTTCAGCCTAAAATTTTGTGTTAAAATCCTCTCAAAATAAAATTCTGCATCCTTTCGGTTGACCGCTAAAGTGTGACAGGCAATCTGTTTGATCGCTCAAACCCAGTCCAAGTCAAAAAGGTTGATCCAGCGAACGGTCGATCATTTTGGCGGTCTATCCGTGAACGAATAGTGAAAATATCAACGATCACATGTGATTATACCGTTGATGACTTGTACTATACACTGAGATTAAAATATTCAAAAGTTTTCAAAAAAGTTACCGCATATTTTCAAAATTTGCAAATCAGTTGATCGAATTGGCGATCGATCCAAATAAGACAAATTCAGTTTTGGCAGTCGATTGATCGACCCTGACGATCGACCCATGATTCAACAAAGAGTTAGGGTAAAAAACAGTTAAATAGTGAATGATCTATCGACCCTGCCGGTCGATCCGAATAAAATGAAAAAGCGGCATTCGATCGAGCTTGGCAGTCGATCCATGATCCAACAGAAAGATGGGGTAAAAAACTGACAAGTAACGGACGCTTGATCGACCTGGCGGTCGATCGCTTTGCGTGTTTGTCAGTTTTTGAAAAATGCAGTTTCAATCCAGTCGACTGCTGAGTTCTGACAGTCAATTCAAAAAACCAAAAAAGTTTGAAAATAATGAACAACATGTACTAAAATGATCATAATTTGAACTACAAATCATACATTGATATGAAATAAAGTTCATTAGAAAGTAGACTTCAAGACCTTTCTACTGATATATAGAATAATAGGGTTGGAAAGAAATATCAATTATAATTTGAATTTATAAAGTCACAGATAAGGAAAGCTCAAAAATTTAGATTCGTAAAACTCCCATTTTCTGAAAAATAGATTTAAATGTCTTTGAAAAATTATGAAAAAAGTTTGTATAAATTCCAATAAGCATAAAATTAAAGAAAATAGGTTCAGAACGATATTTGAAATATAGTTAAAAAGATTTTGGGCAATTTAACAGAAATTGATGAAAAACACACTTGATTCCAAAATCAAAACGTGTATACGCTAGTGTGAAAATGCAATTTAGTGTTATTCCAATAATCTTAAACTCGCAAAATATGATTTAAATGTCTTTAAAAAATATGAAAATTTATATAAATCACAATGGCACAAAATAAATGTTGATAAACCCGAATCAATAATTTATATACAATTTAAAAGCTTTTGGACATATCCATAAAACTTGAGAGAAATCAAGCTTGATTTTAAATTAAAACTATAGTGGTCAGTTTTTGATCTTTATCAAGATCACGACACCTGTCCAGACATCTGGAGGCTCCACTTCTCTATCAGCGGGCCTAGCCCGCATAGAAGCCAGACATGGGCCCAAGAGGAGAACCTCAGCCTCGTCCTGAGCCCACATTTAATCAGAAATCACTCACCGGGAGTCGCACGATTTTTCGAGATTCCAGCAATCAATACAAGGATCCTTCCAGAGCCACTTAAGGCTCAGACATGAAGACACTCTGAAGTTCGCTACTTTTGTGCTACTTACAGCTCGATGGCACAATCCACGTGATTCACGAATCTGACTGTGTTGTCAGATTATCTATACGTTCTAAACATTGTAATGCTTCTATATCAATGCGGGCAGTTATGAATAGTAACATATATCTCTACATGGCGATCCTACAATAAGCGGCGCGATCTGGGAGGTTACAAGGAGATTATAACGTGTGAATCATGCAGTTATGGGGCTCTGAGATATCTGCACCCATGAAGACAGCTCAGGCGGGTATAAATACTTCTCCTTTTCCATTGAAAAGGTGGTTCCCTTTAGATGACCAGAAACTCTAGTGGTTGAGACCTGATTCCAAAAACCTGAGAACTTATAATCGCAACATTACTCTACTGAATTCATTGTAATCCTCAGAGATCTATAATGAATACCCTCTCTCTTTTGTTTTTCCCTTCGGATTTTTCACGTAATTTCCTATTGTCTGTGATTATTTACATCTGTCCATTCACTTACAAACTCACTTCAACTCATAGTGTGAGGAAATTTTCGAGAATTTTCCTCCACAAAAACGAATATGTATAAGTATGAAAATGAATTCTAGTGTCAAATTAAACTTTTGCCTTAGTTCTTCTTAACTTTCATATGAAGTCTCAATGAATATTTGACATTATAAGCTCAATTACTTCTTCAATTTTAAATCTTCATGCAAAGTCTCTTTGAATATCCAACGTAGTAAAAGCTTCATGACTCTTTGAATCTTCAAGTTTTTAATTATAACCTTGAAGTCCTCATAGATATTTGAAAGTTCAGTTTTATGGCTTCTTAGATCTTCAAATATTTAGCTCCAAATTGATATGAATATTAAGTTGCTTTTAGGAGTTCTATTTCCACCAAGTCCCCATAGATATTTGAAAGTTCAGTTTTATGGCTTCTTAGATCTTCAAATATTTAGCTCCAAATCGATATGAATATTAAGTTGCTTTTAGGAGTTCTATTTCCACCACCTTCAATTTGGATTTTGCATTGTAAGCTCATTCCGTCTAGTCTCCTTTGTGGTTTTATAGTTTGTTTGATATAGAATAACATGTTTAGCACAAAATACAGTCTATTGAATATCAATAACTTAAATGATTTGTTAATCATCGAAATTTAAGATATTACTGACTCAAGCACCCTTAACACCAACAGACTTTATCTTAAGTTGTGAGAAGACGATACATTTAAAAGGTTTAACTTCAGAAACACTACTAAAACTAATCACTCAAAGTCAGAAAATGTTCATATATTTTATAATTTATCACTATATCCCCTAATATTTCTTTAGCAGATTTAGATGTTGACTGTTAGCTAACAGTGTTAATTTTGGACCAAAAAAGTATTTTTATGGTAAATAATAAAATATATGATTCTTATTTTTATTTTATAATATTTTCAAAAAAGTTCCCTTTTTTACGGTAACTCTAATGGTGGAGCTAGATGAATGATAGATGTAGTTTCAACTGTAGCTCCATTTTGAAAATTTAAGGGTAGAAGAAAAGAATTATTCCCACAAGGGGGGCTAAATAAATTGAGGTTAGAAATGAGACAATATTTCATTAACTCAATATGAGTCTTTGGATTCACCCAACTCCATATCAACTATTGGATTCACCTAAACTCAAGAAGGTGGGGCCTACTTGGGGCTAGATGAATTGTCTATAAATTTGTAGCCTTTTTCTAAATCCGAGCTGGGACTACATGAATGTAACCCCAATTTCTGATCCAATGTGGGTGCTTTTTTGTTGATGAAATTAGATTTATCTAGCTTCAAGGTGGTGCAGTCTCATCATTAGAGATGCTCTCACCAAACTAAAACGTGTCCATATCAGAAAAACCCTCTTTGGATACGTTCTCAGTTACTAAATCCTATGATCGAATTTAACTTTTACTCTAGTTTTAGCAATTTGAATTATTTTAGACAACATGAGATTACACTTTGAATAACATGCCTCTTGGCTTCATTAACCTTTCAACCATAAAGTAAGGAGAGTATCATCAGCCCACCTTTTAATAGAAAAAAAATGAGAACATAAAACAGAAAAAAAATTTAAAAAATGCCACGAGTATGATATTGTAAGAGCTTCCAAATATTGCTAAAACAATTACTTCAATTGTTGGGAACTTCTAACATAAATATTAATAATTAAAAAATTATTGTTTTAAATCTAAATAATAAAATATATAATTTCTCATTAATAATGGATGATTCTTCTCTCAAGTTGTCAAAAAAATGATAAATCCTATGATAACACGGACCTTCACATTCCACGTCAGCAATCCAAACCTCCTGATACATCCACCGTCCATTTTAACTCACCTCGTGTCAGACCCAATGGTTGGATCTATTGCCAATTCATCGATCTGCAGCTTCCCCCGGGGTCCAATCACCACCCTCTTCTCAACTCTATATAAATTACTCCCTTCTTCAATCTCTCCTCGCTCCAAAGTCTCATCGCTTTCTCGCGCCTTTCTTAATTTTCAAACCCCCAAATTAATTTCTCTTCTAATGGCGCCCAAGGCAGAGAAGAAGCCTGCACAGAAGAAGCCCGCGGCGGCGGCGGAGGAGGAGAAGCCCGAGGGGAGCAGGAGAAGTTGAAGGATGAGAAGGCCCCCGCCGGCAAGAAGCCCAAGGCTGAGAAGCGCCTCCCCTCGAAGGACGCGGCATCGACCGGCGACAAGAAGAAGAAGAAGAAGAAGGCCAAGAGCGTGGAGACCTACAAGATCTACATATTCAAGGTCCTGAAGCAGGTCCATCCTGATATTGGGATCTCCAGCAAGGCCATGGGCATCATGAACTCTTTCATCAACGACATCTTCGAGAAGCTCGCCCAAGAAGCGTCCCGCCTCGCTCGCTACAACAAGAAGCCCACTATCACCTCGAGGGAGATTCAGACCTCGGTCCGCCTCGTGCTCCCTGGGGAGCTCGCCAAGCACGCCGTCTCTGAGGGGACCAAGGCGGTCACCAAATTTACCAGTTCTTGATTGGGTCTCTTTTATTTTTAGGGTTTCCCCTCTTTTTTTTTTTTTTTTTTTATAATATTAAAGCAAGTATTTTGACGATGATGATAATGCTGTAAATGTTGGTTCTAGAAGTTCAATGGAAAATCAGTAAATTTTGTTATTTCTGATTGTCTACGAGATTTACTGTGTAAATTAGGAAATTCATTACTGATTCTGCGAGAGGTAGGGTTTGTATTTCATTACTTGTAAATTTGGAAATCAGTAAAGAGAACAGGCTGACTGATTCTGTGAAGGGTTAGAAAAGAGGTGGAAGGAAAACATTACTGATATTGAATTGGAGTCTTATACAAGGGGCCTGTTTGTTTCGTTGCAAAACGTCGCAAGTCGTAAGTTGTAAAATGAAAATGGAAAAAGTGAACTGTAGCAGAGAAAATATATTGTGTTTTACGGTGTTTGGTTGATAAAGTGAAGTGTAAATAGAAAAGTATATTGTGTTTTACGGTGTTTGGTTGATAAAGTGAAAGTGTAAATGGTAAAGTATATTGTGTTTTACGGTGTTTGGTTGGTAATGTAAAAGTGTAAGTGAAAAAGTTGACCACAAAATTGACTGTAGCAGTGATTTAAATATTATAAATACTATTAAATTAAATCTACTATTGCAAATTAAATTGTATTGATAAATTTGAGATAAAAAAATAATAATCTTAATATTTTATTTATAACAATAATATTAATAAAATATTAGTATAAATAGTAAAATATTACTAAAATATTAACTAAATAAATAATATAAAATTTAAAAAAATCTAAAGAACATTAATAAAAATTTAAGAATACTAATAAAATATAAATATTAAAAAAATGTTACAACAATAATAAAATATAGTTATAATATTATAATATTAAAAACACTTGAAAATTATTATAATATAAATTTTATTATAATATTATTGTAATATTATAGAAATATAAAATTAATAAAGTAAAATATAATTATAATTTAATAATAAATTATCATTATAGTATTATTATACTGAATTATTATTACAATATTAACATAATAAAATATTAATATAATAATAAATATATTATGATATTAATAAAGTAATTTTTTATATTAAAAATAAATAATTAAATATATAGTAATTTTATATTAAAGTATAATACTGTTATATTAATAAAATATTAACTCTAAATAAAATAATAAAAAATGGAATAAGTATTAATAAAATAATAAAATATTAAATTAAAATAGTAAAATATTAATATTAAAACAATAAAAAATTAAAGATTAAAAATATAAATAATTAAATAATTAAATAAAAAATTGAACACTATTAAAATATTAAATATTTAATAATATTTAATTATATATTGATTATCAAGTAACTGTTTTGAACTGTAAGTATACTACAAGTGACAGTTACATGACCACAAAATTAACTGTAGCAACTACAAGTGGGAAAATATGAGTGTGAAAGTGAGATTTACATGACCACAAATTTAACTGTAGCAACTGCAAGTGGGAAAAGAAGAGTTGCAAAAGTGTTTTGCATTTTGCATTTTGCAAACGAAACCAAACAACTTTAAATATAAAGTTGCAAAACTTTTTACATTTTGCAAACGTTTTGCAACTTACCAAACACGCCCAAGCTATGATGCATAGACATGGTCACAAGTTTTGCAGTATCACACTTTGACACAAACACTGGCTGTCAAATGACAATCATCCAAAGGGCGTGTTTGGTAACTTGCAAAATGTTTGCAAAATGTAAAATTTTTTACAACTTTACATTTTACACTTGTTTGGTTTCGTTTGCAAAATGCAAAATGTAAAAACTTTTGCAACTTTTCTTTTTCACTTACAGTTGCTACAGTTAAATTTGTGGTCATGTAATCTCACTTTTACACTCATATTTTCCCACTTACAGTTGCTACAGTTAATTTTGTGGTCATGTAACTCTCACTTGTAGTACACTTACAGTTCAAAACAGTTACTTGATAATCAATATATAATTAAATATTATTAAATATTTAATATTTTAATAGTGTTCAATTTCTTATTTAATTATTTTATATTTTTAATCTTTAACTTTTTTTAATATTTAATATTTTACTATTTTAATTTAATATTTTAATTTAATATTTTATTATTTTATTAATACTTATTCCATTTTTTATTATTTTAATTAGAGTTAATATTTTATTAATATAACAGTATTATACTTTAATATAAAATTACTATATATTTAATTATTTATTTTTAAATATAAAAAATTACTTTATTAATATCATAATATATTTTATTATTATATTAATATTTTATTATGTTAATATTGTAATAATAATTTAGTATAATAATACTATAATGATAATTTATTATTAAATTATAATTATATTTTACTTTATTAATTTTATATTTCTATAATATTAAAATAATATTATAATAAAATTTATATTATAATAATTTCAAGTATTTTTAATATTATAATATTATAACTATATTTTATTATTGTTGTAACATTTTTTAATATTTATATTTTATTAGTATTCTTAAAATTTTATTAATGTTCTTTAGATTTTCTTAAAATTTTATATTATTTATTTAGTTAATATTTTAGTAATATTTTACTATTTATACTAATATTTTATTAATATTATTCTTATAAATAAAATATTAAGATTATTCATTTTTATCTCAAATTTATTAATACAATTTAATTTGCAATAGTAGATTTAATTTAATAGTATTTATAATATTTAAATCACTGCTACAGTTAGTTTTGTGGTCAACTTTTCCACTTACACTTTTACATTACCAACAAAACACCGTAAAACACAATATACTTTACCATTTACACTTTCACTTTATCAACCAAACACCGTAAAACACAATATACTTTTCCATTTACACTTCACTTTATCAACCAAACACCGTAAAACACAATATATTTTCTCTGCTACAGTTCACTTTTTCTATTCTCATTTTACGACTTACGACTTGCGACGTTTTGCAACGAAACAAACAGGCCCAAAACCTAGACATGAGGACATGGCTGTATTTGTGTTTTCTTTTCTACATGGATGTATTTTTAACTCCTATAAGTGTGTATAAGTTGGTTGTTATTCAGATTTGAAAGAACCTAAAATAGTAAACTTGATTTGCAAACCATTAGCTTTTCGTCAAAAGGGGTACATTCATCCTGTACTTATTTTTTGAGGTGAATAGAGGTCATATTTGGAAGTCCCCGACAAAGATGAACACACATGTTGTGTCCAATCATGTTTGACATGCCCATTTTTGGTTAAGGGAAGTGTCCTATATATCATAGCATACAAGGATTTCACATACGGTTCAAAATCGCGATCTCGGCCTCCGACTCGACGGGCACTGAGACAGATCGATTGCGACGACTCGAATCGGTTTTGGGTGATACACGCAAAACGCTACATAAGAAGCTCAAAAAATTTTGAAAAATCACGACAAATTTTTTTTAAAAATATAGACATCAATATTCATGTATCATATATCCAAAATATATCATTTATTCCTCTAAACATAAAGCGAAATTTTAAATACATATGTCATCGTTAAAAATATATCAAAATACATACACAATACAGTAAATTGTACAAAATACATTCATAAATATATGCTAATGTAGTCATTTTCACATTGAATTGTGATGAGGTACAAAATCGCAATCGTAATCATATATGTGATAAGTAGATAAATCGGTACTAGCACTTGTAGATATCTAAAATTGTGGTTTGTAATCATAATCATATCGTACACCATAATGTTAGTCTAATGTCGAACCACCCCTTATATATAGCTTCAAAGACAATAAGTTTCTCCATTAGCATTATTGTTGCCCCCATCGCCGCCAACACTGCCATCACCATCGTCATTATCATCATTATCATCACTACTAGAATTAGATAAAACTCTCACATCTTTACCATCATATCATCTGCTTTTTATACCTCGTACTTTTCTCACTACGACGAATATCTTCATTGAAGAGAAAGAACATTAAAATGGCTTTTTCAACCTTTTTAATACTTTTTGATGAGAATATGCTTTTGATTGTTTTCTGTTTCGATGAGAACATGTAAGGATAAATTCTTTTTTCATGTTCTATATTTCTAAAAATTAAACTATATCTAATTAAATTAAATTAAAATCATATTAGATTTATTCTTTCAAATTAACTAAATTAAATCAATTAAACATTAACAAAATTAACAATTTTTCCTAAATTAATTAAACTTTACAATAATAATTAAGAGAGAGTTCTAGAGATAAACTTAACAATAATAATTAAACACATTTAACAAAATAATTAAGAGAGCCAGATTTAGAGAGAGAAATAGAGGGGGGAAGAGAGATTTCTAGAGAGATCTAGAGAGAGATAGATATACTGAGAGAGGGAAAGATATATAGAGAGAGAGATCGAGAGGGAGAGGGAGAGAGACAAAGAGCGGGAGAGAGACGGAGGGGAAGAAACAAAAACAAAACAGAGAAAGACACGAGGAGAGAAAGAGACAAAGAGAGATGGGAGATGGTGAGGGAGAGAGACAGAGCAAGAGAGGGAGGGGGGAGAGAAACAGAGACAGAGAGAACAGTGTGTCAGAGAGAGACTGGAAGAGATAGGTGAAGGTTCACCTAGAGGGGGGGTGAATAGGTGAAGGCTAATCTAATGGTCACTTAATGCCTAATAATGCGGAAGCTAAGAACAATTATGATCTAATTAAAACTTTTAAACTAAACACCACGTATAACCAAAGAGTGTTGCCGAATTCCCCGTGAAGGGCTCTTGACAAACTCCTCTAGATTCCCCTTGAATGGGTTGAGGTGCCGCGTTGGCTCTCTTGGTTGAATACAAGTGTTAGCAAACAAACCCAAGCAAGTATATCAATTTAAGCACACAAGTATATCATGCATATAAAGATAGACAATAATTGAATGCAAAATATAAACAAGTAAGGGAGAGAGAGAGAAAAGGCAATCGCAAATACAAGGGTATGTTTCGAGGTTCGAGCACACTTGCTCTACATCCCCGCCTTCGACGCACGAAGGATTTTCACTATGCAAGATCCCAATGGATCTCTCCTCGGTGCCGCAACACCTACAAGCCCTCGGACTCCCTAGTCCCGTACACACGCAAGCTCACTAGCTCGCCGAGGCCGCACCTCAAACACGGAGTTCGCACCTGAACTCGAAACAACGCGGACACACACGTCCGCCTCCTCAAAGTAACAAATGAAGTCTTTGGTGATCACAACACTTTGATCACCTAAAAACAATCTCACTACAACACTCCTATAGGATGAATAGATCAATGGATGCTCAAGTGTTTGTGTGAGAAAAACAAGGAGGAATCTTTGGTGAAAACTCAAGAAAATCTCTTTTACACTCTTGATAAACTCTCCTTTTAATTGGAAGTATTGGCTCTAATTTTGTGGAGAAAAACCTCTGGAATGAATGGGAAAAACTGGTTCTAAGAGTCTCCAAAATCTTGGCTCAAAACAATGACCAAACCCCCAAATTTATAGGCCAGAAAAATATAGCCGTTGGGGCTTTGTCAGAGCTGCCGGTCGCCCGTACGGTCGACCGCCAACGGTAAGAAATCCGACCATTGGAGCCACGGTCGACCGCCTGGGTCGACCGACCCACTGGAGCTGAGAGTCGAACTCTCTGTCGGTCGACCCGTACGGTCGGCCGAACTTTCCAGAGAGCAGAGCTCTCTGGAGCGGTCGACCCGTACGGTTGGCCGTCCTCCAGTGCACAAAGGCGTGCACGTCTGTGCACGTCGGTCGACCGGACCGGTCGGCCGACTTCAGTATTAGTCGACTATAAAAGTAGTAAGTCGACTTTATCCGAAGCCTGAAACAGTTTTCTGGGATTAAAAAGTTAGTCTTTTTGGCTCAAATAAAATCCCATAAAATACATAAAAATCTACAAAAATAGTTTTACCAATATACTTTGATATACAAACATGCTTGCACAAAATCAAGGCATGTTATAAAAGATTGGACTATTTTTGTAACTTGGAAATATTTAGCTCATGATAAAAACTGTATTTTCCAAAACATGTTTTCTAAACTTTGTTTTTTCAAAACATCTTCAAGTAAAAACTAGATATTTTGAACTCATTAAAGCATAGTGTGTATGGATATGATCCACTACACAATCATAATGAAATATCTATGTTTTTGTCATTAAGCTCTAAACTTGGTTTTGGTTAAAAGATATGTAAACATGAAAACCAAAATCCAAACATGTATTTTCCAAACTGAAAAATCTTTTCTAAAATAAAAATTCTTTTATGAAAACAATTCTATCAAGAGTGTGTGTGTGTGTACTTGAGCAATCCACCAACTACTCTATCCTTTACATTTTATCTAAAACAAAACAAAATCTTATACCTAGACACAAGTCTTCATCTTCTTGAAGTCTTCACTTGAAGGCTTCTCATCTTCTTGACTTGGTCCAAGCTTGATCCAAAAGCTCCTTGGATCACACCGTGCTAGCTCCAAATCTTAACATTTTATCCTTTGTTGAGCTATGCACCTACTAAGATCTTGATAATGAATCTGTCATAATTTAAACACAAGATCATTAGTAAACATAACTTCATGAGTTGATCATCATCAAAACTAGGGCGATAGGCCTTTGGGCCAACAATAGGAGGGGAGAGAGTGAGAAACAGAGGGAGGGAGGAAGAGAAACAAAGAGAGCTGTGTGAGAGAGATAATGGGACAAGGAGAGGGAGAGAGAGCGGGAGGGGGAGAGAGAGAGAGAGACAGTTACTTGGGGATGGGCGGCGGGCAGATCTGGGTCCAGATCTGGATGCAAGTAAGTTTTTTCTTTCCTTTTTTCTTTATAACCCATAAACTCACGGGTGAGCAAACGACAGGCTTGACTCGGCCAAGATCGGAGTCAACTCGGTTGAAACGCCCGAGTCACTCCGAGTCGGATCGTGACTCGACTGATTCGGCCGAGTTGGCTCCGAATATTGGCCGAGTCGGTCGACTTTGAGCTAGCTCCCTCGAATCGGGTCTCGGACTCGTCTCGACACCCTCCGAGTCGTATCTGAGTCGGCTGAGTCGAATACGGCTCGGCTGAGTCGTATCCAACTTGGCCGAGTCTTCAAACCCTGATTTCACCTATCCTAATCTGGCAGCAGTTTTTAGCGGAAATGACTGCTGAAGAAATGATTCCTTTGGCTGATCCATATAGGTGGAACAAAGCTTAATCATAATTGCTTTAGACATAATTTTCATTATTTTAATGTGGTTATTTAAATTCAAAAGGTTGACAACTAATGCAAATTCACAAAGATTTTCTTGGAAGAAATGTGATAGGGATCTTCTTGCTTAGCCAGAGTTTTCAAAAAAAAAATGCCATTTGAAATTATGGATAGTTGGATGCTAAAGAAGATACTGATGAAAAGCAGATAAGAGGACAGGAGATCAAGGCAGAACGTTAAGACAGCCATCACCATCTACATTCCTCTAGTTTCATATGCATTATATATGCTGAAGACAACTTCCCTTATGGAGGCTCAAAATTTGAAATAGGGAAACAAGGCTTCAAAAAGTTGATATTTTCTGAATCTTGAGTTTGAGGTTTCCATATTGAAGTTGAAAAGCAAGAGTTGGTGAAAAACCATGAAACAGTAACAATAAGGATTTTTCCTCAAAAAATAAAAATAAATAATAACAATAAAGAACTAAGGTAGCATCATATATAACTCTTGCACACGAGAAAATTTTAACAAGATATATCAACAGATTTTGAAGAGTTCTCTTTTTATTTCTTTGCTGGATGATTTGGTCCAATATCATCTCTTTCCTTAATCTCTTGTAAATAAAAGCATTAGAGAAAGAATGTTCTTGGGTTCATTTTGTGAGATGTAGTCTGACATAAAGTATGGAAATTCTCTCGTGCTTACATTTTTGGGCTACATTAACACAGGCACAGCCAACCAAAGCAAATATTGATGATTGTTGGTGCTTTTTCTATGTACGGTTATTAGCATGCTGCCCAAGATTTTTATAGAGCAACTCTGGAGGATTATCTTACTTAGCTGTCAATTTTTGTTTTATCGACTTTCCATGCCTCAAGGGTTTTATTTTCTTTCTGACATTGCCTTCAAAGGTGTTAATTTAGGCATTTTTCTGCAATTAACTTGATCATTATTCAAGATGGGAATGTCTTTAAGAATTTCACAGATATCACAATTTATCTGGCAATGACGATGAACAAACAAACTACTTAATCTTTTGACCTTGGTCTTTGTTAGTGACCTGACATTTCCATGCCTTAGAACTAAAACACAGACTTAGAAAAACAAACTTCATGAATATAGACATTCATCGTTTGTAAGATCTAAAGCAAATTAGATAACTAATAATAATTAATTATAAATAAGCATCACAAAATTCAAATCCACTTCTAAGTCGTCCCACTCCCAAGATACTCTTTCCCACTTCTAGGTCTATTCCAAAAATCTTATTCTTTGTCTACTCAACTTTTTTCCCTTGTTGCCATCATTTTCTTTTCTTTGTTAGTGGATGCGAAACAAATATGCTCTGATATCAAAATAATGTGAAATGTGTATGCGTGGCTAGAAATCAATGATAAAATAACAAACCACGTTTCACCAATAAGATATGATCATTGTGTAGGAAGGATTAAAACTAATAACACAACAGATGAGTTTACGAAGAACATGCGTAGACTAATACAATTTAATCGTGAATTAATTAAAGATAATAAATATGTTATGAAAGCAAATATTCTACGATCAATATTTAGACTAGCAGATTAAGAGTAAACTAGTGTTGTTAGAGGCGATCGAGGCGATGCGCCTCAGGCGCGAGGCGAAGCGAGGCGCAACAATGCCTCCCGCATCGCAGGCAAGGCTCGCGGGCAGCGAGAGGTGATCGCCTCTATGCGCTTATTGTTTGTGGGGCGGATCGGGTTACAACTCACCAATTTAGCAGGTTAATTCGGCCCGCTTAAGTTAGATAAAAAGTAAAAATGAAAAAATCAATCTTTTTACTGCAGGCGAACCCGATTTAAGGCAAAGGGGCTCCTGCATTCGTCGTCGTCGCCTTCATCACTATCGACTTCGTCGTCGTCGCCAGGTAAGCACTCTCTCTACTCCAGCTCTCTCTCCCCCTCTCTTGATCTCTCTCTATCTCTCTTCTCTCTCAGAGACAGAGATCTCTCATCTAAGAGAAAAGAGAGACAGAGAGATTAGGGTGTGTTTGGTTGCAAGGAAGTAGGCGGAAGTAAAGAAATGAGGAAGTATAATTGCTCACTTTCCTATCTATTCAAACACTGAAAAAGAAAAATAAGAAAACCCATTTTCCTTTTCTCTTTTCTCTTTTACACAATAATTTTCTTACTTTCAGATTGCTACAGTTAATTTTGTGGTCATGTAAATCTCATTTGTAATAAGTTGAAATACAAAACAGTTAATTTTTTAATCATGTAAATTTCACTTACATTCTAATTACAGTCCATTTTTTATTTTTTTAATTAAATTTTATTTTAATATTATTTTGCGGTTAACTTTGTGGTCAACTTTTTACTTTCACTTTCACATTACCATCCAAACACTGGAAAAGACATGACATTTTCAAACCACACTTCCCAACAACATCGAAACATCGAAAAACTTACTAACCAATTTACAAGTTTCAAAGGGAACTAATATCACTTCCTCACTTCTTCACTTCCTCACTTTCACCCTTAACCAAACATGCCCTAAGAGAGAGGAAGAGGGGGAGAGAGCTGGAGAGGAGAAAGAGACCAGGAGAGAGAGGAAGAACGAGAGAGAAATAAAGAGAGATAGATCTGTCTCTGATGCATTTTAGTGTAAATTTTTAGTGATTTTTTAGTGTAAATTTTTTTAATGCATTTTTAGTGTGCATTTTTCATTATCTTAGAATACAAAAAAAAATATATCCATAATCATGTGCCTCACTGAAGTATGTGCCTCACTGAATATATCCATAATACATCAATAAAGAAAAGAATACATCCATACAAAGAAGAAATACATAATACATCTATACATAGAAAAAAATACATTCATAATAATCCATACAAAAAGAAAAAATATGCGCCTCATTGAAGTGAGGCAATCGCCTCACCTTGCGCCTTGCGCTTCATATGCGCTAGATCTTTTGCACCTCACACGCGCCTCACGCCTCAATAACACTGGAGTAAACAAAAACGCATAATCTCACTTTATAGACATCAATTAAAATAAATAAAATCTTAGAAAGTGAGTATCAGACCCTAATTAACTGGTCTGGATCAGGAAAATGTACATACTAAGAATCATGTTTGTTAGAATTATGACTGAAATACATCATGAAGGAAGACGAAGCTTCCAGGATCAAAGAACAGACGAGCATGAAGGGATGCATGCAGTATAGTTGACATAAGGCAGCTCTGACAGTTTCTTTTTCTGGATCTGTTTTCAGTTCGAGTTGGATTCGAGTTCCCTTTTTCTCTGAGGCAGTGTTGTTCGTATTGATGGAGTTTGTGTAAGACTATGATAGTCCTATGGTTTATAAATAACCTCTTGGGGGTGTCCTTTAATGTATTCAAAGAGTGAATCAAGAAAAATGAGAGATTCCTGAGAGCAGTTTTAGCCACAAGGGTTCGCTATTTTAGGCAGCCATCAAATGGCTTGTAATATTCTTAGCGAGAGGTGCATATATTTCTTATTGTACTTCCCTAAAGTTTAATAAAAATTTTTCCCTTCTCCTATGGACATACACATGATCTGTTTGAATAGTGAAACCACGTTAACTTGTGTGTTGGCTTTCTATACTTTGAAATATCTTCATCTCTTCTTCTCGTTGCCCGACGATCTTGTTCTTCCGCTGCGCTGTCCTAGCGATTAGTATAAGAGCATATCAATCATGGGGGCTATTATAACAATTAGTATTAGGGCAAGGCCAACATGAAGATGTCTGCAATTAAGTTCGATATTCAGAAGTTCGATGGTGTCATTAATTTCAGCAGGTGACAGATTAGGATGAATGTCATCCAGACCCAGGGCGAGTTAAAGAAAACACTACTCAGGAGGGACAAAAAGTCTCAAGACATGAAAAAAAACTTGGCAGGAGTTGAATGAGAAAGCCTTGACGACTATTCAGTTTTGCTTGGTGGACGAAGTGTTGATGAGTTTTCTTCAGGAAAAACATCCTCGCTGTGGAAGCTACCTCAGGACTATTATTTGAAGAAGTCGGCGAATTGATTGATTCTGAAGCAACGTCTCTTTTTTCTCCGCATGCATGAAGGTACACCTACCGAGTCTCATATTGCAGTGTTTTCCTCTATTATTAATGATTTAGATAATATAAATGTTAAGATAGAAGATGAGGATCAAACACTTTTATTACTGTGTTTTTTACCTTCTTCACACAAGAGTTTTAGGGAAGCTATCATCTAAGGAGGAAAATCAACTATCAAGATCAATGAGGTTAAGGAGCATCTGCTCAATAAGGATAAAATTGATAACCAGTTGACATGTGAGTCCAATCGCGATGATTTCGGGCAAACTCACTTTACAATGGAGAAAAATAATAATAGAAGTTTCACGGGTAACTCAAAACACAAAAATTTAGTGTGCAACTAGTGTTACTAGAAATGGCACATTAGAGCTGATTGTTGGACTCACAAGAACTGACTGAAGGAGATGAAGATAAGTGTGACGTTCTCTTTGTTACAGACATATCTGTCGGTAAAAGATAGATGAATTATTGACTCTAGATGTTCATAATATATTAGTTCCAATAGGAAGATGTTCTCATACACTTTGATTCAAGGGAGAGAGGTCTTCATGGGAAATTCTGCTAATCTACTACGAATAAGGTGATTGAAAAAATAACAATCCGATTTCGCTCTCATAATGGATGCATCACTACTCTTCGAGGTGTTTGTCATGTTTCTAAATCAAGGTACAATCTCATATCTCTTGGAGCCCTACATGGAGAATGGTTCAATTTCATTTCTAAAAATGATCTTAAGGAAGTTTTCAAAGATGCCTATGTGAAGTTTTATGCCAAATATGTTGGTAATGTTTACATGTGAAAATCAGAGGTTACAGTTGGTGGATTGCAGTTATCCTCGGCTTCAAGAGTGGAGGTTGTGGAACAATTGAAGACTACGATGATTTCAAGATCAGATGTTCAGTTTTACCCCAAAGGCAGATTGGGACTAGGCGGCACCGGCGCACAACAAAGAAGTCCATATCATTACTCCTGTGTTGGAGCAAATTCTCAAAAATCTTGCGTGAATCAAGAAGATCGTTGGGTGATCAAGTTCAGGTCAGAGTTGAATATGTTCGATCTAATCAAGTTGTGAACCCCACGATGTGGTTATGGAGAAGAGGGAGTGAGATGGAGATGAAGTCAAGAGTTGTTCAATTGTGCATTGATGTGAGCACATGGAGTATGGCGGTTATTCTCGGACTTAGACATATTCAAGTCAATGGAGAGATTGTTAGGATTGTGACTGGAATACATCGTGAAGGTAGATGAAGCTTTCGAGATCAAAGAACGGACGAGCATGAAGATATGCATGCAGTATAGTCGACTTATGTCTCTCAGTAGTCGACTAGCTCATCTCAGTAGTTGAATATACAGTCGACTTGGAATGCAATAGAGAGTTGGATATTCTCAGTAGTCTACTTATAGCATTGATAAGTCGACTAATACATTCATTAGTCGACTAATCTGGCATATAAGTCGACTAACAGGGTAATTCTGACAATTTCTTTTCTGGATCTGTTTCCAGTTCGAGTTAGATTCGACTTTTCTTTTTCTCTGAGGTAGTACTGTTCGTATTGATGGAGTTTGTATAAGACTAAGATGATCCTATGGTCTATAAATAATCCCTTGGTTGGCCTTTAATGTATTCAAAGAGTGAATTAAGAAAAAGTGAGAGATTCGTGCGAGCAGCTTTAGCCATAAGGGTTCGCTGTTTTAAGCGGCCATCAAAGGGCCTGTAATCTTCGTAGCAAGAGGTTTAAGTATTGTACTCCCTCAAAGTTTAACAAAATTTCTCCCCCTTCTCCCGTGGACGTACACACGATTTGTTTGATTGGTGAAATCACGTTAAATTGTGTGTTAGCTTTTTATACTTCGGAATATCTTCATCTCTTCTTATCGTTGCTCGACGATCCTGTCCTTCTGTTGTGCCGTTCCAACGATTGGTATTAGAGTATATCAATCGTGAGAGGTATCACAATAATGTTCGACCTCAGTATCCTTGTGAAGTCTGCATATGTGTTACTCTAGCTGTCACGATTCTAACGCCTCGATAATCATGTGAATCAGACTCCGCACAACTGAGATATACTCGAAAATTAATCTTGACGGGTTTGTTCTGCAACTGTGGCAGTCAGGTCGGATCTGTGCTGTTGGGTCAGGCTTTGGTTGCTAGAATAAAAGGATCCGAGTCTATG
The DNA here is from genome assembly GCA_038442645.1 of Agave tequilana. NCBI lineage: Eukaryota > Viridiplantae > Streptophyta > Magnoliopsida > Asparagales > Asparagaceae > Agave > Agave tequilana. The sequence goes on along the minus strand of JAVJIF010025522.1, from coordinate 32,011 downwards.
TTGTCGAGTTGAGAACTTAAACCCGAGAGCTTCTAGTTGGATTCAGATCTGAAGAGTGGATTCTTGCAGGGCAGGTTGGAATCAAATGTTGTCATGTCGGATTGGATTCGAAAGAATCAAACCCGATTTGAGTTGGATTGCTGCAAACATAGGCCGACATCGAAACTGGGATGCAAGTAAAGAATAGGGAGCCATCGAGGGGTGGGAAGGTCCGATGATATCAGCGACGAATTCGGCGAGGTCGGCGACGGTTCCGAGGATGAGGAGACAGCAAGGGTTGTCGATGAGGTCTAGGTCTCGATCTGAACTCGAGATTTGATCTTAATGTCACGGTGGCTGTCGACAAAAGCAGAGGGCAGGGAGGGGATTCCGGTGAGGAAGTGACAACAAGGGAGAGAGGAGGGGATCAACGGCAATAACAACTAGGGGAAGAGGAAAATGTGACGGCGGCGACGCGGAGAGCGCTGGAGGTGGCAGTGGCAGTCGGAAGAGGGCGTGCTATTGTTGCGGGAAAGGGAGGGAAAGAGAGAGGGAAGGCTGGCTGCAGACGTAGGGTTAGGCTTAAGCTAAGGTTTTGAGAGGGTGAAGGAAGGAGGAGGATGAATAGTGCATTTTTTTCTATTTTTATGAATTTTCAGGATTTTTTCTTAATTTTTAGTACTGTTTTTTTAGGATTTTAGAAGAGGATTAGGGTTTGAAGAGGAAGAAGAGGGGGATTGGTGAGGGGGATAGATTAACTAGATTTTCACACTCCTAATTAGAATTTCTCTAGGATTTCACACTCAAAGAGAGAATTTGGGGGAGAAGGTAATCTTACACAATTTTGAGAAAAAATCCATAATAATTATTCAGTTATTAATTCATTTAACTAGTACATGAGGTCTTTTATAGGCTTTACAAAATCTAACTCTCAGAATATATCCGATGTGATAAAACAAATACAAAGAAATTAAAAAAAATAAAAAATACAATAAAAGAAAATGCATAAAGACCACTTGAACCAAATTGAAGCGACGCGTCTTCTCCAATGATGATATACGCATCAAGGTCTTGGCTTGATGTCTGCATCATTCAAAAATTTGAGGAATTTTCCATAATGATCATTCATTCATTAATTCATTAATTCATTTACCTAATACATGAGGTCTTTTATAGGTTTTACAAAATTTAACTCTCAGAATACATGAGATGTGATACTAAAATTAATACAAAGAACTAAAAAAAAATAAAATACAATAAAAGAAAATACATAAAGACCAATTAAACTACTCGAATCAAATCGAAGCGACGTGTCTTCTCTAATGATGATACACGCGCCAGGGTCTTGGCTTGATGTCCGCATCAGTTTCTCTTCTTCTCTTCTACTTTTTTCGCTTCTTATCGTCTTCATCTTCATATATTCCTCTCTCCTTGCTCGAGAGCTTCTGGCTGGAAGTAGGCTCAGCCCTGCACAGTATCTGTTTGCTGCAACCAGGAAGAACAGAGAGTGACGGTGGGGGGAGAAGGGAAAGATAAAAAGGATAAAGAAATAAACATAGGGACAGCTACTACCTGTGGTGGGGGGCAGCAGGGAGAAGCAATGGATTCTCTCTCTTATATTTTCTTTCAACTCCTGCAGTAGCAGGCTAGCAGCACAAGATGAACAACATGATCATGCTAACTAGGACGCCAAGGCAGTCCAATCTTGCAGCATGGTACTTTCTCGTGCCCAGATGCCATCAACAGAAACCTTGTGCTGCATGATGTTTTCATATAGAGCGCCAACTAAAATTCTTTCTTGCGTTGACATTAGTTGGCTCAAAATCAAGAGTTGTGAGTTGATATTTTATCTGGGTTGAGGCTTCTGAAACCAACACCTTTTTCCATGTAATCCTTGAGTTCATTTTCCACTTTCTTTCATTGACACGCACTTCGCCTATTCAATTTTATCTCCCGGACCTCAATACAAGAAGCACATATATGGGCATGACGATTGACATGACATAGCGAAAACAATTTCTTTAATATAACGGCAATGACAACAAGAAGTGTGGCCTGTAAATTACTAATAGCTTGCAACCTATGCCATCAATCATATATTGCTATGAAATATGCCTCGTTGAATACCTTCCCATTAAACACTTTGCATCTTCCCCCATCTTGCTGCTACATATTCCAAATTTATCGTAAATCAATATTCTCTTTGCTGCTATTCCCGAACTGTGCTTTAGCTCTGTCTATGAGTCAATAAGAATCTTGGTTGTCATACATACTTTAGGTTACGTGACATGTAAAACCACCCCTTACTTCCTTGAAGACCACAATAACAAAAAGTTGACACCATTCAAAAAAAATAATTCTTTTGCAATTTCTACCTTTTGCATCTCACAGTTACATCTCATCTTTTTGTTGGTTGATTATGTAGAGCTCCCGTTCTTGTGCTTCCAGATGGATGTATATAAATTTGCCCGGGAAAAAAAAGTATATAAATTGCTTCTTTTCCTTAGAGTAAAACCTCCTTCACTTAATAGAGGATTAAAGCCCCCCCACTAACAATTGTTAGATGTTATTGGCTGAATTATCCTACAAATTTACCTTTGAAGTTTGAATGCCTTAATCACAAGTATGGATTTTGAGCAAACCATAACTTGCACAATTTGGTGCCCAGATGTGCTTTCCAAGACTTGACAAGTTCCTCTGCTCGTAGTATCTACAAGGATGCTTGTCGAACATGTTTACTCATTTTAGGTGAATGATAGTTAACCATTGGTAAGTGTCAACCGCAGATAGAACATGTCTACAAGGATGTTGATGGAAACGGCAAGTTTTGTTTGGGAGAAATCTCCTACATATCATTCCCAGTAAACCATTCCACTTTTTCTTTGCCACCTTCAATTTTCTTTTAATTCACAATCATAGAGAATTTGTATAGTTTAAAATCTCAATACGGTAATAGCCAATTTGTATAGTTTTTAGTATCAATGTTATCTATGTAGCACGGACACTTCTATCAGTCTGTCCGAAACGTGTCCGACACGCGTGTCGGATACACGTGTCGTGTGTATTTTTAAGAATTTGCTGTGTGTCCACGTATCGTGTACAACATAGGGGCTGTTATTATATGGTTGATATTGCATAGATACTTCAAAAAACGATACGATATTGTTCATATATATTGGAATTTGCCGATATTTGAAAGCATGAGAATTAGCTGTTTGGGTTCTCTCTAATATTATATTTGCACGCTTGCGTCTTTCTTTAGAAACCCCCAAATGCTTAAAAAATCTGAGATATTTCTCTCATCTAGTTAGAACTTGGCTATTGAATCCCTCTACCCTCTACTAAAACTCTATGACATCATTATCTAATTGTATACATTTCAGGTCAATCTGAGCTTGTAATACCACCACTAAATTAATCATCATTCCCCCAAGATTCAATAAGTATAAAGTGAGGAAATGGATGGGTGAGACTATTAAAAAGGAGGGTTCACAAGACTTTTATTTTCCAAAACTTGAGTAATGCATATGCGCTATATTGATTAGTTGGCCAAGATTTTCATGTAGATATCATACAGTCGGGCAGTCATGAACCTGGAAAGTAGAAGTATACTTTGAGAGTGACATAAGCCGATTCCAATGAAACTTCCGCCACCTCCACCCTCTCTTAACTCTCATAATTATGAGAGTTAACAATGAACAAAAGGACAATTTTAAGATAAAATCAGTAGCTCTGCGAAACCTCATCTGTTCCTTGCCATGACATCCAATGTACAGTTTTGAACTTTCCATCACATGCTGGATGGTGAAGCTTGTATCATTGACTATTGAGTTCTTCTCCATTATATATAATCTTTTGGTGCATTTGTTTCAGGTCCATTAGATCACTCCCTTTTTCTTTTTTTCTTTCCTTTTCTTTTTGGTGAGAACATAGGGTCATATCTTGAGTTACAGTATTATTTAGAAGATGTGTTACGTTTGCTGTGGAAGGCATTGCAGGCCATTTGCTTCATGTGATTGCTTAGAACTTAGAAGCTTTTGTGTCTGTAGTTTATTGATTTTGTTCTGCCCTGTTGCTTGTAACTGCAATTTATTGTCACTTTTGTAAACCTTCTTCTGGTAGTTAAATGAACTTGTACTCGATTATGACATGCCATTATGGGTACTATCTGGTGTCATCGTAAAAAAAAGGGGGTACTTAACTCGTGATCAGTGAACTTGTTAATTTATACTGCTACTCAATTTGATGAAGATACGAGAATGGAATGACCTGCCGTGCCGGTCAATGGAAGTGTATTATGGAAAGGGGAGTGGGCATAAATTTTACAAAATTTTCTAATTATATTTAGAAGGGTATATTTCCCCAACCCAGCTTTTGGAGGCGCTTACCCTATCCCACTTCCAGAGACACTTAAATCTTTATGTGAACATGATTTTATAGATGCTGAACTATATCCATGTCCTATGTTATTATTCAGTTAAACTGATACATATAACCTTATATGGTACGCCATCACCCGCGCGGACTCCCATCCCTCTGTATTTTATTTTTTATGAGGGTGCATTGTTGGCACCTCTAGCTTTTTATGTATTTTTATTCCTGTACTTTCTCTATGTTTCATGAAGCACTCGTTAATGGAACGCGGGGGAGTTCTCTCAATCGTTGATCTAAATAATAATAATAAGATTATTTTTGTTTCCAGTCCTAGCTTTGGTGCTCTCTCTTTTCTTTTCCAATCTAATCTGTAACTTTATTGATGCAGAGTGGAGGGAAGACATTGGTTAGGATTCTGGGGCATTAAGCTGAAGGATTTCAACTTTGTTCTGATGAGTGCGGGAAATGAACCACCTTGCTGATGAATTCTCATCTTCTTAAAATCCTACGTGGTAGTTTGAGTTTTAAATGTCTTTGCTAATCTGGTTCGTTTGTAACTCTATATTTGACTCTGAACAGTGCAGGATCCACCCAATACAAGAAATCGTTGCACTTATTCAGATTTATGTATTATTGCTCTTCTGAGATGATTGCTTTGATATTTATTATCAGTTAGTTTCTATTTGGAGCTTGCCTTGATTGTTGGCACACCCTACTGAAGGCCGTGGATTGTTATGAATAGGTCCTTTTTGTATAAGAACTGTAGAGAATTTTTTTTTTCCGGCCTTGTTTTCAGCTTTCAAGAAGTGTTGGTGATGAACAAGAAGCTAACGACTGACATTAATTGGAAATGCTAATGTTCATAGATTTTATTATCTGATACACACATAAATGAATATATGGATGACAATACCGTAACCAAGAAACTGCCAACATGAAAGCCTGTTCGCCAACCAAAAACAGCTTTAATTTTCATTTTACTTAATGGGATAATTTTTTGCTGCTTGTACTTGTACAAGTATACGACGTTAACTTCAGCAAACATATCGAAGTTTAAAGTACAGAGATAGTTCATAGAAAGTGGTGAAAAACATATGATCACAAAAACTTAGATCACAACGACATCACACAACGACATTGTGAACAGCCCACATTCAATGCAGTTCAACACACACAGAACACACAAGGCCTTTGTTCAAAATAAATAAATATATAAAAATTAAAATTATATAGGACTGTTGCAGGGATCTGAATTCTCTCATTTGCGCTAAAGTTAGCATTGTTGGTATATAGCACTGTCGCAAGCAGTTTGCTAATAGGAGATTAGCAAATAATAATATCGGCAATTTGTGCAGGGCATCTCACTGACCTAAGTCTTGTGTTTTCTGAATTTTTAGCACAGCTCAAGTCTAGCTCACATAGCTTAAGAGAATCTCAGAAGACTACACAATGTAGCAAGAAATACATTATGCAGCCCACACATTTCATTTCTTCATTTCAATTTTCTTATGTTTCCTTTCTATGTTTCGTTGATTCTTTATTAATGGAACGCAAGGAGAATATACCCACCGTTTTATCTCAAAAAATATCAAAGAGCGTTTGTCTCTAATATTTACTACATATGAAAAGAGAGTCTAGCAATTTTCTATTTCTTTTCTGTTTGATTTTTGAAGAAAAAAGAAGAAGGTTCAAACAATCATTCTTCTGTCTACAAAAAGATGGTTGAAAATAGCCAAAACCGCTGCAAAAAATTCGAAAAAACGGATATCAATCTTGCTCAAATTCAGGAGGGGAAAAGAAAGGATGAGGCTCCATCTGAAGTGGATGAACACGGCACGTATTTTGGATCTAGATGGATCCAATTTGAAGTAAGACCATTTGGAGATATATATGCTTTTCCAAACAAGCTCCAGTTTTATGGAAGAGATTTGCATCTTGCATCAACAAAATAATAATAATACCAAGCATTGAAAAAGCATTTTAGGGTGAATATCACATCAACAAACAGGGGAAAAAATTGGTCATATTCATAACAAGAGCGACAAATTCTCCTTAATGATTTCATCAACAAGAATCTCGTATGTCTTCTCTGTAGGGTGAAAACTATCCCAAAATACATACTTGGAGTCATCAGCACATATGACTGATTTTCTATTACACAATGGCCCAATTTCTAACTCTCCACTCCCACAACAACCCTTCTTTGGTTCCTCAAAACCTAAAAATTTTTAAGAAACAAGATATTAATGAATGTGGAAATATTAGGAGAATTAGTACAAGTGATGTTACGAGTATATAACATGCATAAAGATTATGAACTTACCATAATCTGAGGGGTGTTGAATAAGATGAAGCAACTTCTCGTATATATCTGTGTAAACAATTCTTGCACCACCGAGTTTCTTCTCAAGCATTTTCAACCTCCCAGATAGTTTGAGATTGAACTTTACCGCAGCTTGATTATACAAAGACACGCAATCTCTTTGTATACCTCCAGCAAGAGTTCTCTGGGAGGGGAGACATCCTAAAGGAGGAAGCCCAACAACAGCAATTTTGCGCGCACCCAAGTCGTACAACTCCTACACAAATTGAAAAAGAAAAGGATGTTTGGTTTGCTATTTGTTGCTAATATTCCCTTAAGCTTTAGAGAGGTCTTATCTAAATGTATGTACATTCAAGTAACTGAAACAATAGACATATCATCTTACACTAATCAAATGGATGTGCCCCTACAGTTTAAATTAGATTACATGCTATTGCTAATTATTTTCATTCTCTAGATTTTAATTCTTCTGGATTTCATAAATTAAATTCATTCTATACCAGCTTCATAAATTAGATCAACCTGACAAACAATTGTACAAGTCATGTTAGAGGTATGGATGATTGTATACGTCATAAATGAAAGCGAGAGACCAGCTAGTTTAGGAGAGTATTGAATACTAGGAAGAAACGATTTGCGGGGATTGTGTTTGGCATCCATCAATCATGCAAGCACCCTTAGAGACAGTGCTAATAAGAAATTAATATATGTACACAGTAACAAATCAGAAAAGTTTTGAAATTGTGAAGGACTGATGAATGCATTTTGGAATCTACCAAATTGCATGCATAAAGGTTGTCTATGCTCCATAACTCTGCAGCTCTGTAATGAAATCACCATATCCGGATGCACGCATGTAAGTTCAAACATACTAACCGGCAAGGTGAAAATGTACATGAAGCATATTTTTTCAATATGGTATATGTTGGGTGTTAATATACTAAATATTTTTGAAACGTAGCGTAGCATGTGTTTGAAATTGATTCTAAAACTATATAGAAAGAATTTCAGTACTCAAAACTTCAAGTACATTCTATAATTTACAATGGTTCCTTAGTTTGTTCACCGGTACAGATACTGCGTTCTGAACTGGTGGCCCTTAACAAAGCCGATTGAAGAAAAAAGGATTCATGTACAGTGACCCTAAAGATCAGGGCAAAAAGGCTTTTGCTGTTATTTTTGTTGCTGGTCAGTCCACCAGTATGCATGCACCTTCTGAGTACGAATCCTCACGCTGTTTTTAGTAGTGTTGAAATGCTAATAAACATAACTGGGGTGAGTTTTCCTCTTTCTAGCTTTATTTCTTTACTTATCCTTAAAAGATTTTGAGGATAATATTATAGCAGTGTTAACCTCAAACTATATACTAGTCTCTTTCCGCTGTAATTGTAGCTTTCTTCCACCAAAAATTGAATAAGAAAAGAAGATAGGAAATTGATTTCCCACTAAGAAAGGAGTCTAGTCAGTTTAAATACAATTCTAATGATGAAATAATGTTGTTCTCTAAAAGAATTGTTAAACTCTTGATTAGTTAGTTTCCTATATTATTCTTTATTTTAATTTTTATTTTATTAGGAGTTTCTATATTTTTAGGAGTCTTACTCATATTATGAGTTGTATTTATAATTTCTTATAAATAATAGTAATGAGAGAGAAATCATCAACTCTCTAATTTTCATAATCTAAATCTTCTCATGGTATCAGTCTTAGGATTTCTAATATTTTGCCCTAATCATTATCATCTCCATCCGCCATCACCAATATCATTAATTCTTCTTCTTCAAAAAAAAAAAATTCCCTTTCTTTTTTTCCATCTTTTTTTTTTCTGATATGATCTAATCATATCTCTTAAAAAACTGTAGTGTTCGTCGTGAACAATAAAAAGAAAAAAAATGTAACATTGGTGATCACATCCTAGCCTCGTTGAAGTCCTTATGACCAAACCCTAGCCTCGGTGACACCTTGTGACCTATGTGTGCATTTGTGGAAGTCATGCTACTTATATGTGCTTGTCATGCTGGTTGTGGTTTTTTGGTACTTCCATAGACTTCCAAGGCCATTTACCCCCTCTAATACTATCTGCTATGCTGTTTGAAACATCTTTGTTGATGTTTTTTGTGGATACTTCTGCTTATTTACCTATCTGCTTATGTTCACCTAACTCTAACTATTATGTCTTCCGAAGACATTAAGCACACATTCAATTTCATGACTTCAAAACAGTTATTTGTTACTACTGTAAAACTTAATGGTACTAATTATCTTGTTTGACCCGATCCTTTCGTATCTATGTCGGTCCACAAAAGAAATTGAAGCATCTTACAGAGGATCCTCCAGCAAAAGATAGTACTATCTATGATGATTGCGTTGGTAACTGTAGCGTGATGACTTGGCCACTCAGCAGTATAGATGAGAAAGACAGTGCTAGTATCACATTTTTGAAAACTATCAAAGAAATATGAGATACCTTAAAGGAGATGTATTCCAATGAACATAATATTTCTCGTGTTGCTAACTTGTATGAGAGTTTATTTTCATTTTCACCACGATAAGGGTCGCTCTCTATCTGATTACTACTTTAGTTAAAGAGGACTCATAAGTTGGATTTCTATCTAACCTTATACTAAATTTGAAGGTGCTTCAGCGGTATCCTGATGATATAGCAATGACTAAGTTTCTTTCAGGATTGGATACTTTCTTGAGCAACCAAGTTTGAGGATAAATTCTTATGGTAATACAATTCCTCCTCTCTGTCACCTTATCTCGAGTTCATTGTGTTTCTATAAGAGATGATTTTTCTCCTATTTATCTTTTAATGTTGAGAATTTTGTTATGGTAACTGGAGGTTGTGACAGAGGTGGAGGATATGATTATGGTCGTGGTCAAAGTTCGGGAGGAGGACGTGGCGAGGAGATAAGGGTCCACATCATTATATTCACTCTGGTAGAAATAATCATATATCAGATAAGTGCTCAAACAAGTTCGGTAAAACTGAGTGGGCTCAAGTTGCTGATTCTACATCTACTATAATTGCTATCTCCTCTATTGTTGCTCTTACTTCTACTTGCAGATCTCTCACTCATACCATGAGCATTTTCTTCAGTTACAAATTGCTCAGACATCCCAGTTAACTAATACTACTACGCATGAATTTGTTTCAAGTACAAGCGCATTTATTACTTTCTCTGGTAAGCCTTGGGTATTAGATTCGAGAGCTTTCACTCGTATGACATGTTTCATAGAAAAATTTTACTCTTTTTCCTTTCTAGATAATATTTCTCCTATAAATATTGCTTATGGTACCTTTTTCATTGTTCGTAGAAAAAGAGTTCATGCTATTTCTTTATCACTGAATGATGTCATACTTGTTACTAAATTCTCTGTTAGTTTTCCATTTTATCTGTAAAATAAATACACAAAATCATTGCTGTGATTTTTTTACCTTCCTATTGTGTATTTCAGGATCTGCACACTGGGATGAAGATTGGTCCAGGTCATAAATATGGAGGCCTCTATTACTTGGATGATAATATGGTTCACTCTGATTTAGCTTCTATTTCTCTTTCTAATACTCCGCTATAATCGATGCATAGGTCAGAGTATCCTTTCTCACAAAAGTTAAATCAAGTACTATCTATCAAGTCCTCGCTTAGTACTTTAGAATGGGTCTTATCAGTTAAGAAAGTATCACTGTGCTTCTTACCCTAGCTGTGTCAATAATAGGAGTAGTTTTCTTATTGATTTGGTCTACTTTGATATTTGGGGATCATGTCGTGTTACTTTTATGTTTGGTTTTCAGTATTTTCTAATGCTTTTAGATGATTATTCTAGGATGTCTTGAACATATTTGCTGAAAGAAAGATTCATGATTTTATTTTCATCAAAGATTTTATCAATAAAATAAAATCAGTTTTCTATTACTATTTTTGTCTTGCGTACTAACAATGCTCTTGAGTATACTTAAAAAGAAGTTTCATGTTTTGTGCATCTTATAGTATTTTAAACAGACTACCTATCCACACACTTCACAATAGAATGTGGTTGCTAAAATAAAACTGAGACACCTTTTAGATGTAACTCGTACCTTATTGATTCATATGCATATACCTAAACTTTTTGATTTTAAGCTATTCTGTGTACGTGTCATTTAATAAATAGGACGCCTATTCCTATACTTCATGATAAAATTTCTTTCTTTTTTGCCTCTATCATGACAACCTTTTTTTTGTTTCTCGCGTATTTGGTTCTGCTTGTTTTGTTCAAAATCTTTAATATGGACTGGATAAGTTAGAATCTAGAGCTTAAAATGTGTTTTTGTTGGCTATTCATGAACTTAGAAAGATAAAGATATTTTGATCTTTATACTTCTGTTGATGTGACTTTATTTAAGTAAGTTTTTGCATTTTCCTCCTACTCCTCCTATATCTCAGTTTATGCCTAGTTATGGGGATTTAGAGAAAGAGATAGTACCTAAACCATTGCAAGTGTTTATCAGACGTTCCAAAAATTTGATCTTTATTTCACTCCATGTTGATCCAGAATCTACAACTGCTGATCCTGATTCTTTTTATTTTGCACTTTACTTACTGCTCTTCTACTTCTTACTGTTGAGATGGATACTTCTACCTCTTGAGACTTGAATATTTCTATTGCACATCGAAAGGGTAAATGATCTTGTACCCAACATATATTTTTTATTTTTTTATGATAATCTTACCCCACTATGTCATCAGTTTGTTTTGTTTGTATCTTTTGTTTCTATACCTAAGTCTTATTAGAAAGTGTTGATGTATCCGGAATGGAGGCATACCATGAATGACGAGATTGGTGCTCTCATCTTACGTCAGACTTGAGATCTTATGCCACTTCACTGTAGATAGTTAGTTGTTGTTGGGTGTTTACTATCAAGTATCATAGACATAGTGGATATATATAAGCTTGGCTATTTGCTCGAGGTTTTACTCAGATTTATGGAGTGGATTATCTGAAGACCTCTCCTATGGCTCATCTCAGCTCCGCTGCTGTCCTATTTTCTCTAGCTGTCAGTCATGACCGATGTTTTAGCTGAATGTGAAGAACACATTCATGCATGATGGCCTTGAGGAAGGGGTTCATATGGGGCAACCTAATGTGTATGTTGCTCAAGGAGAGAATATGGTGTGCAAGCTCAAGAAGGCGATATATGATTTTCAGCAAAGACTGCGAGCATGGTTTTATAAGTTCAGCCTTATCATCACTGAAGTGAGTTTCAGAAATGTTATTCTAATCTTTCTATCTTCATTCGCAAGGCTTTTTCGCTATTGTGATTCTTACTATTTATATTGATGATATTTTACTAACTGAAAGTGACATTGATAGTATTGAGAAAGTTAAAAAGTATTTTAAGAATTAGTTTGTGACCAAAGATATGGGTATGCCAAGATACTTTCTTGGAATTGAAATTACTCATAGTAAATATGGAGCAGTTCTTTCTCAATGAAAGTATGCTTTGAATTTACTAAATGACACTGGACTACTTGGCTGTAAGCCAATGTATACTTATATGGATATTGATGCTGATTTGTTACATGAGACTGGATCCTTATTTGAGGATGTTTCTCAATATATGATACTCATAGATAAACATATCTATCTGATGGTTATAAGGTCAGATATTGCCTACATAGTTAGAGTAGTGAGTCAGTTTATGCATAAGCGTAAAGATATTATTGGAAGGCCGTCTTGAGAATTCTGACATACATCAAAGAATTTCCAGTGCGATTTAAAATTTTTTTAGATTCTAATTATGCAGGAAATAAAAGAGAAAAAATCTACTTCTGCCTACTATACTTTGTTGAAGGCAATCTGATTACTTGGAAGAGTAAGAAGCAGAGTGTACTGTCTCGTTTCAGTGCTGAAGCAAAGTATAACTATGACTCATACAACTTGTGAGATGATGTGACTGAAATCTTTATTGTCGGAACTTAAGATTTTAGTGTGGATAATCTGATGCCTTTGTACTTTGCTAACAAGATTGCTATTTACATGGCCAAAAATCCTCTCTTTGATGAGAGGACCAAGCATATAGAGGTGAATTGCCATTTCGTTCATGATGTGGTCTCTCAGAAGTTAATTTCTACTTTTTTTACTCCGTCGTCTAAGGAGCTCGCAGATATACAAAACCTATTCCTTCTTGAGTTTTCTCGTACTTAAGTGATAAGTTGGGCATAATAGATATTATGCTCCACTTGAGAGGGAGTGTTAAACTCTTGATTAATTAGTTTCTTATTAAGAGTTTTTTATTTTAATCTTTATATATTATGAGTTTCTATATTTTTAAGAATCTTACTCATAATATCAGTTGTATTTGTAGTTGCTTATAAATAATAATATTAAGAGAGGAATCATCAACTCTCTAACTTTTCATAATATAAATCTTCTCAAGAACTTTGTCAAAATGTAGTTATTAACTGTAAGGACTCGGACACCATCCCAAAAAACTAGCCGACTAGTCTTCTAGGTGGAGTAGTCCAAATCCTTATAGCTCTGATACCACTTGTAAGGACTCGGGGCAACATCCCAAAAAACTAGCCTTCTAGATGGAGTAGTTCAAATCTTTATATACCTAAGACCATCCCCATGTCTAGTCGATGTGGGACTATTTGTTCGACCCAAATCCCAACATTAACCGCTAGTATGATGCACTTAAAGCCATTATCAACAAGCCAAGAATCATTAAGAAAGTCAAGGGAAACTAAAATTGAAGGTTAAGATAAGTTGAGAATCTATTTAAGTGATGGGGTACGTGTGAAGTATGGGAGTTCAAGGTATAAAAGTTTCAGCTACCAAAAAATAAACTTACCTCGATAAAGTTAGAAGCTGAGTTAGCCAAGTAACTGGCATATGCAGGCATGTCATACTGTGCCTTTCTCAGGGGACTGCTAAAATAGGTATTTGCGAAATCATTGCTCCCAGAACAGACAATGTATAGGCTTTCCCTGATGATCATTGCAGCGCTTCCTGGGTTTGCAGCTGCCTGCAACTTCTCTTTGTAATCCTTGAACAGCTCCAATTGATCTTGAATTGTTATCACGGACTGAAATTACAAGAAATTATTGATGCTTACTGATAGAAAAGAAAAGGAAGGAGAGCATGTCCAATACTGAAGTATCGTGACAGAAGAATATCATATGATTCTGTGATTAATGTACCAATATTTCAGATGTGAGGGGGTCATATCCAGATGAACCAGAGGCAAAGCAAACACCAGTAAGAAGGTCTTCACTGCTTAGGCTCGGATTGAGATAGGCTGGTAGCACCTCCTTTATGCCTAGCTTTGAAGCTGAAATTCCAATGTCAATAAGGAAAATTTCTTTTTATTTCTGACAGCAGAATGAAGTTAAAAGACTCCTTCAGAAAAGTTTTCTAATGCTACTGAAAACCACCTCGTAAAAAAATCTGGAAAGAAGCAATTTTTGTTGAGGTTAAAGGTGGAAAACACCTCCCCTTCGATGATAATAGAGCGAGGAAAATTTTCTTTTCTATGCCCTCTCGTATCCTGTACTTGTCACCTCTCCCATCAACACGAAACCCTTTTATACTTTTATCCTATAATTAAGCCAAAAGAAAAAAATACCGAATGCCTACCAATCACACACAAGTTACAATAGGGATAAAGCAAATAGTTCCCTATAAAATATGAACATGCACACTATCTATCATTTGGCAGAAAAATGTGCGGTATTAAAACTCAGTATCACGCCATTAGGACTGTGTTTTGGAGCTCAAGTTGGATCAAGAGAGAGTGATATATGGGGTTCTGTCTCATACACATCCCATGTGCAATGTGAAGGAAGTCGGATCCATGTATAGGATTGGTAATCTGAGCCCCTGCAAGTCAACAGAGAAGAGAAAGTGAGCTGATATGTTACCTATGAAGTCCGAAGGGACCTTCCCGTTGCTGAACCTGCCGGTGGGCTCCTGAGCAATGAAATCCTTGCCATAAGGAGGGAAGTTGCACTTGGAGATTGTGGGCAGCAGATTGTTGTTACCAGTGTCCAAGATAGAGTCCCCAAAAGCTATCACAGCTGGAAATGCAGGGCCTGTTCTGTTGGCCTTTGTATCTGAGCCCCTGCCAGAGCTCCAACAAACCAAACAGAACCAACAGCGAGAACTATAGTCTGCATACATGAGAGACGCATGTTCTAAGTAACAAACACAGATACAATGAGTATATGTTAGCGAAGGAAACACGACGCTCGTTGTACATTTGCTTGGCTACATATATGTGCAGTGGGATTGAGAGAGCTATCCTCGAGCCTGCTATCCTTTAAAGTAATATGATCTGCCCCATTCATTAAAGTTCGGCATGTGGAGCGTTACGAGCAGTAAGTATATAGACCAGCCACTTAGTTGGAGAGTCGTATAATTTGAAGACCCTTTAATGACTTAGCTGACAGGCTGACAATAAACCATACCAAGACGTGAAATAGCAGTTTCTGCAGTGCAAGGATGTTCCTGCACTCAGAGATGATGAGTGGGAAAAGATAAATTATATATAGCAGAGGTCCTTCTAGCTCATTGCTCATTTCACACTTGGGGGTGTGACATTGTTGAAGAATTGACTCGACTATCCAGTTAAGAACTCTCGTGGAATCGCCAATTGATGCCCGAGGGCTAGCCTCATCGCAAAGTTCAGTATGCACTTTTGCAATGCTCATGATATGCACACCACCACACTTGACGGAAAATTGAGTCGATGCACCATTGAAGGCTGAATCTCAATAATCCAGGCTTGCTCTCGCCCATCCACCCTATCTATTGCAATTAGACGTGTCGGCTGCATTTCTTCAAACAGCTTGCAGTTTCTTGTGCAGTCCGCACCTTAACACAGATACTGTTCTCTGACACATTTTCTCGAGCACGTGGTGAGCATTGTCCACTAGCTGCATGGCAGGGCCCAGGCTGAATGGCGAGTTGGATGGACGTGTCTGCTGTGGGCTCTACTGACCCTGAATTTAATTGGTTTTTTTTTTTATCTTTCTAATATTAGTCCTTTACATTTGTCTTATTTTTATATTAGTCCCTCAATTCATAATATTTTTGTAATAATCCCTCAAATCAACTAAATCACATCAAGTTAATCCTCTAATTCAACTAAAACATCAATAACCAAAATATTTCAATAGTTCTAGCTCAAAGGACATAAGAAGCACGTTTTCTTTCTGTCATTACAATGGTCATTTTTCTAATTCCATCTCTATTTAAACAAATACCTTCTAAAATCTCACCCTATTTCTCCTCTCAAAATTCACTGTTTCTTGTCCAATTGAGAAGAAAACAAGGAAGATAACTGTTGCAAGCGGTTAATTGAATATATTCAATCATGAATAATTTAATGTTTAATGATTAATTTGGTGAAACTTAAATAATTTGAAGATTAATATAGAATACTAAGATTTATAGAACTAATATGAAATAACTAAGTTTTCAGGGGCTAATATGAGAAAGACCCTTTTTTCTAAACAATTCATAGCCCTCCCCCGTTGAGAATTAATCAGACAGAAAAACAAATAAATAAATAAAAAATGAATTTGTTCCTCAGTGTCAGGGAGTGAGGTAAGGGTGGGAAAAGGTCAACCCGATACCCGGTTTTCGGACCGTGTTATCGGGTCGGGTTAAACTTGCCAGTAGCATAGTAGAATCCAAATTCAAACGGGTTTTTTAGGCTTTGCAATGTGATATGGTGACAGAAAGTTATATCGTGGAACGAATATAGACTGATTTGTGATATTGGCCACGATATAGTTACCAAAATTTCGGCTGCCTTCTTAACAAAAAATAAAGAATGTGTCGGAGATATCGGCGTTGTAAGTACCACCGCTGCCCCACTCCCCGACTTGCTGAGTCGGTCAAAGTGCTAGAGGAAAATAGAGAGAGATGATGAGGCCGCTAAATGCGTAGTTTATCTTTTAATGTTTCTCTCCTTTATCCAATTCCAAGTAGGTAGTAAGCTTATCATGAGTTAATTGAAAATTCACTTGAATGTTCTTTTTACAAATTCGTGATTTGTTTTATTGTTTTGCTAATATATTTGTCATTCATGAATGTGTTTCATACATGTTACGACCATTTTTATTAGATTTTATGATATTTTTATTAAACAAATAATACTTAAAACATTTATAACTACACTTAAATTATATATATATATTTTTCTATATACAATGCACAACACAGAACCAGATTTGGTCCCATATCTCCGAGATATATTATCCAAACCCTGCCATCCAGTATGAAAATCCCCATCCAACATGAACATGATATCTGATATTTGAAACACTGCTAATCCCTTAAAAGAATAGTCTCGTGGAGAGGTCAACGTATGAATAAATTAAGAAAAATCTGAGGTCTAAGTTTGTCCTGCAGCTTTGTTTTGGCTACCTATATGATATTAAGGGACCAATCTAAAGTCTAGGTTTGTCCTTCGGTTTTGGTTTTGTCAACCCGCTAGAAGTCTTTTTTCTTCCCATAAAAAGATTTTTGGGCCTAACTTTTAAGGGACCAATCTTGTGCCCAAGCTTACATGCCATTAACACTAAAATGATTGTTCAAAATGGATAGATAACTACCTACATGTCAATATAGTCATAAAATCATCTTTATTATCTATATTACTCTTAAACTTTAGCTAATACGTAGAGCAAATGAGAATTGAGGGTTTATAGGTTTAAAACTATACATATATTATATAATTATATATTATATCAAAGGGAAACGGGTCATAAACCGGTTGACATGTCAACCCATTATTCGACCTGTTTATCAAACGGGCTCACGGAGTAGGTCATAAACAGGTTGTGCCCGAATACTATTGACCCATACCTCATTTAGAGCAAGTTGGATACGCGTCCGGTTTTGATTGCCACACTTAAATACAAGTATCCTGAGTGGGTTACATGTATCCAAGTGTAATCTACATACTTAAGTATGATTCAAAATTTCGGCCAGTTCTGATATCAGTCAATTGATTCGTATTGGAATCATCCATGCCCGAGTAGAATTTGGCGACTTTAATCGGAGTCAGCCAAGACGCTTTAGAATCACGATGGAAAAATGGGAATCAGTCAGAATCGGCCGATATTGACTATAAGGTTGGTTTCGAGCTGATACGAGTTGATTCTTCTTCCATATGGTTGCTGAATGATAGATCAAGGGGGGAGAGAGGGGGCACAGTGAGAGAGAGAAAGAGGGAATTGCCGGGAGAGATCAGGGAGAGAGATGGTGCAGGAAGAGAGAGATCAGGGGGAGACCAAAAGTAGGAAGGAGAGATCGAGGAGTGAGCGGGGTTTTTCTGTTTTTCTTTGTGCTCTGTGATTAGAAAACCTCGATTTTTCTGCTCTGTTGTGTTCTCTCTGTTGGATTCTGAGATTAATCTGACAACTAATCAATATCACTGAAATATCAACAATCTAATTGGCCAGGTCGGCAAATATCAGGTGGGAGATTTTCCGTTCAATAGAACGTTCCTTAATTTAAGAACCACCTTTCAATTTCCTTCCTTGGTTAAACACCAATTAGACTGATATAAATCAGTCTCAATATACTGAATATCAGTATATCCCCTGTATAAAGAAATTAATTCACTTATACAGTACTTGGAGTGAGGTACGCTTAAAGCGAATCTCCTTAAGACAATTACGTCCCCCGCACCGGTGCTAACGGGTTACTGGACGCCGGTCTCCCAAGATACAACACTCCTTCACGGTATTTGAATAGCACTACCAAATCACTGTACGGTCGAACCGTAGTTAACCAGTACCTTCACAGGATTGTTGAAGCAGCGGGATAAAGACAAATTTCGGGAGAATATTTGCCTTTACTTTAGAGGAGCACCCACTGTAGAGGAAGAAGGAAGGTTGAAGAATATTCTTCTTTGGAAGTCCCAGATTCAGACAACAATTCTATTTAAGAATCTGTTGAATTTTCTGAGCCTTCTTTCAGAACGAATTTTGCAGAATCTCTTTGGAAGCCGAGTTACTGATTTCCCACTTCCCTTTTGGAAGTCACTTCAAGACTCTGAGAGAGAATCTCCTTTAGAAGTCTTGTTGTTGTTGTTCTTAGTGTTGTTGTTTAACTGAGAATTCAGAGCGCTATAAAGCGCTCCGGGAGGGGCCAACGGGTCCGAACCCAACGAAAAGTTGCAGCGGTTCGGTCTGAACCGTTGCAATGGTTCGACCCAACAATCGCAACTGTTGGCTGTCCAACTGACGTAGAGCGGGTCCGTTGGCGGGGCGGTTCGGATCCGGATAGCCAACGGGTTCGAACCAAACGAAAAGTTGCAACGGTTCGGTCTGAACCGTTGCAATGGTTCGACCCAACAATCGCAACTGTTGGCTGTCCAACTGACGCGGAGCGGGTCCGTTGGCGGGGCGGTTCGGATCCGGATAGCGGAGCGGGTATGCTTCGCGTAACCTATACCCATGAGACCCAGTTCAAAAAGAACTAGGCCGGGTAGGGAACCCGAACCCGGACCCGAGCCCGGCACCGGCCGCCGCTAGCGGCGGCGCGCGCATGGTTTCCTCCCAATCGCGCGCGAAAACTCTAAGTACCCAAAGGGCACTCCCTTTGTTCTCAATTTTCTCTATTTAAATATTACGAACTTCCATCCCATGGCCAATGTGGGACTAAATGCTTTTAGGTACCTTTAGTCCCATTTTGACTTTGAATTAGGCAATCTTTAGACTTGAGATTCATTCGAAGTCGGAATTGAACATGTGAATATACCACGTTCATCCCAATGGAAGGAGAGCACACTCCAACCATCATCCAATTGATTCGATCAACGGATCTCGCCGTAATTCAATTCAAAGATTCACATATATATTCTTCATATTCCAACATATACCTAGCCTGGTGCAAGCGGGATATGGACCCTGACCTCTTACACACTTGCAAAGAAGCTTTACCGGTACGCTAAGGTGACTAGCATGTTTTTATACCACTTGAGTTCTTTCTGTTGTCACTCTCGACCGAAGGGGAGTAACTATACATACGGGAGACGGTAGGGGTTCTGAATTCTGCACATGTCTTCCTTCTGATTCTTTTCCGGACATGTCTTTCTATCTGTTAACCTAGACTGGAGCAAGGATTGAAGGGGGATGGTTTCTGGCAGTTCTCCCCATATCGGTGCCTCTATCCGATGAATCTGGATGCACTCAGAATAAGAACTTCTCTGACTACATGAATGTCCCATATAATTTCTCCTAGTTCTCCCTGCTCAGAATCATGGGAGCTCATGGTGTTAGTCCAACCATCAACTTAGTCACCATGGGCTATGCTTTCTCAACACATTGCCAGCGAGCGAACATTTTTTTGTCTAACTGTACCCTGGCTGTTATAATTCTGGAATCCTGGTAACATTGTCACTCAGTTGTTCACTACAATGATTTCACCATTTTACTTTGTTTCATTGCTGAAACTGCCCATACATGTATAAGGGCATGGTACAAGGCTATGTTCTTCAAATTGATTGGCACATGGCTGCTCTGTTGATTTCTAATACTGAATGGTGTCACATGCAAGCAGTGGGCTCTGCATTCCCTGCAAATTGTTTCTGAGCAGTCCTGCTTCATGAGCAGTGATTATGGTGTTTCTGAATTTTGAGATTGAACATTTGATCCTCGATTTCTTCTCATTATCTCTGACACTATGGCAGCCCAATTTTTTTGTCTTTAGGGTTACATGCTTGTTTTTAGTTTGCAAACAGGACCATAGCTTGCATTGTCCAAGGTGTGAGGCCAACCACAACTTGCAGCCCTTGTACATGCTTCACAGGTCCATAACTATGAAATACTTGTTCATTTACTTAATGATTTTTTTTTTTTAATATAACTTGTTGAGTTATTTTATTTCTGTGTTCTTGATTGTTAGTAGCTGGATGCTGAAGCTGGCAGTTGTTTTATATGAGTGAATGCTTTGAATCCAGTGCCTGTGATCTCTCTGAATTCTGACAGGCTAATAAATAATAGCAGATTGAGAGTTCTTTAGGGGCATGGTTGTGTTCTCTGGCACGAATGCTCCTGAGAAAAATATGTATCCATACGTGAATTGTTCCTGTCTGCTTTAGAGCCTTGTACTGTTGTTTCTACTTTTTAGTTTACTGGCCTTAGTGCCACATGGACTGTCGTCCCCGGTGTTATGTGTGTGGGCCTCACATACATATTATAAGAGATTATAAGAGTGTCAATTTACGTGTCAACGCCGGATTGGCCCTCTTATTGCATGTGTGTGTGGCTTACACACATGAACCCAACCCGTTTTTTCTTCCGGCGATAGTCCCCTGTTGCCGGAAATGTCCACAGGTGTGTGTTGTGCACGGAGTAAGCGGGTTCAGTTATTTCATTTCTTTTTCAATTAATCTCGTATAGTTGGCACTGGATTCCAGACGTCTTGCCAGTACAAGAAGTTTTTACTACTGCGCTTCAGTGACACTATGCTTATTTTATTTCATAAGCTTTGTTATCTCAACTTTTGAGTCGGAGTTTATTGGCAAATTAGGCTATATGTACACAAGTACAAACCCTATTAGAACAATTCATGTGCCCTCCCTCTGGAGAGCCAAAGAAAATAAAAAGATATAGCATTAGATATTTTTCAAGGGGCTACTGTATGTAAATGGGGGTCATAATTTGTACTTAAAATGTAAAGAAAAAATAAAAAAAGATTTCATAGTCCTTCAGGCAAGAAAATAAAAAAGAACATGTTATAAAATTTAACAAGTAAAGGGAAAATAGAAAAGATTTAAAAGTTTTTTGACAAGAAATGAAAAAGTTTAACCCAGATGTTTCAGGATCGTGATTTGTATTTTAAAATTAAAGAAAAAATAGATTAAATATTTCATTTACTCTTGATGGACCATCAGTATCTCTATTTTTAAAAGTGCACAAAATATATACTTTAAAGTAGAACGTATATAGTTAGAAACATAATCCAGTATACATGTTTTATTCACTGGTAAATTTTGAGTATTACATATGTTGAGTAAAGAAATAGAAAAAAATCTGTTTAAAATCTGACTCAATAAATTTTGAGTATTACATATGTTGACCCCACAAATCATGTGTCATTATTTTGAATCAAATTTCAAATTTTCGATATAGACCGGAATTATTGTGATTTCTCATAATTGGAGGCTGTAATTATATATGAGACAGTAACTAGCATAATATTAAATATAGATGAATAAATGGTAAAGATTAATCATACTGTTATTTTTATGTCATCATAAACTTTCCAAAATTATACTATATTTTGAAATCTTCTTTGTTAGAATTTTGTCTTGTTTTTAAAGAGGAGATGATGGTCCAAGAAAATCCAATTTAGTTGGAGAAGATGATGACTTGAAAAAGAAGCAAATAAAGATTAAGCAGTTTCCTTTTTAGTTGATTGCGAGTTTCCTTTTCAAAAGGAGTATGAATAGGATTCAATTCCTATTCAATGAAAATTTGTTTCTAAACATTAAAGATTTAGAATCCTTCTAGATCAAGGAGATCAACTGTTAATAGGATTGATCAAGATTCTTCAACCATTCAATGACCAAGATCATCTCATAGTTCAACTAGGAGTTGTATTATAAAATCTTATAAATAAATGTTGTCACCCAGCATTATAAAGTGGAGCAGAAGAGCAGAAGAAAGTTGTGGTAAATAATGTAAGGCCCTAAAAAGCTATGAAAGCCCTAAAAAATCAAGAAAGAGAGGAGTAAGATGAAGGTGCATATAGAGAAGGTATACTCTTGTAATCTAGATGTAGATTCAAGGAGAAGGTAAATACTCTTGTGTCATTAAGATGAAGGATAGATCTCTTTATATCAGCTTTATTAATAAAGCTCTCAAGTTCTCTCCCCATGGAGTAGGTCAAGTTTGAACCAAACTACGTTAAATTGTGTGTTCTTCTTCTTATATCTTTTAATATTCATCTTTTATACTCGAGGTAATCGATCTCATGGCGTGCTTTAGGTCGTCGGTGGGGATCATGTATCTCTCAACTATTAGTATCATAGTAAGTATGGTATCTCGGGTTATACACACAATAATTGGTATAAGCATATCAATTTCGTTCATAACAAATGGTATCAGAGTTGATGGTGTTCGTTTAAGACTCGAGTGCTCTAGATGAAGAAGAAGATGTCAAGTCGATGAAGTTCAGCGGAGACATCAAGATGAAGAAGACAATAAGAAAGTTTAGATTTGTTCTAAGGTAAAAATCAATGACTTTTGGAGTAAATTGATCAAGGTGGAATCATCAAGGTTCAATGATGCTCAGATCTAAACACGGTAGACGCAGCAACGATGATCGAATCATTGCCAATGGAAGACGGCAAGACGGTAGACGCAGCAACGAGCTCATGGAGGCATTGCACAAGGCATCCCATGGAGGCTTGCTACGGCGAAAAAAATAACAGAGGGTGATGAAGACGATCAACGGGCGAGATTGATCGGAAGGTAGATCGTGCAATCATAGGGGGTTCAGACGATCAAGGTGTCAAAACCTATGTTTTCCAACATTTTGAAGCAATGATGGGTACAGATCAAAGAGGTTCCAATGTCTGTTACAAGTTCTATACAGATCGGTTAAAGGAATTGACAGAGATCACGGTCAAATTTATGACGAACTAGTCGTGACACGGTGAGATTATTGCAGGCATTGGTGGATCTATCAGATTTGAAGATCATCAATAGCAGGGCAATAGATCTGGCAAACATCAATACAGTGGTAGATGGCAACCCTAATTGATGGAAGGAAGATCATCGCAGTGTGCGATGGGAAGTGTAATCACCTAGAGGGGGGTGAATAGGTGACTAGCTAATCTAATGGTCAATTAATGCGGAATTAAAACTTATTAATGCAAACTAAAACTTCTTAAACTAAACACTACGTATAACACAAGAGTGTAGTCGGATTACCCGTGAAGAGCTCTGGACTAACTCCTCAAAATTCCTCTAAATAAGAGTTGAGGTGCCGCGTTGGCTCTCTTGGTTGAATACAAATGTTAACAAACAAACCCCAAGCATATAACAATATGAGCACAAATATATATCAAGCATATAAAGATGAAAGCAATATAAGCATGCAAGATATAAATAAGTAAGAGATAGAGAAAGAGCAATCACAAACACTGGAGATTTGTTTCGAGGTTCGAGCACACTTGCTCTACGTCCCCGCCTTCAACACTATGAAGGATTTCCACTAAAATCGATTCCACCAGATCACTTGGCGCCGCAATACCTACAAGCTCTTTGGACTCTCTAGTCCCGCTCTTGTTCCTGCAAGAACACACCGCAAGCCCACTAGCTCGCCGAGGCCACACCTCAAACACCGAAGTTCCCACTAGAACCCGAAACAATGCGAACACACACGTCCGCCTCCTCAAAGCAAAGATGAAGTCTTTGGTGATCACAACACTTTGATCACCTAAAAGCAATCTCACAATAGCACTCCTATAGGATAAATATATCAATAGATAGCTCAAGTGTTTATGAGAAAAATAAGGATGGAATGTGTGGAGGAAAACACAAGAAATCACTTTGAAAAACACTCTTGATAAACTTCCCTTTTAATTGGAAATATTTGCTCTCAAATAAGTGGAGAAAAATCTCTTAACAGAGTAGGAAAAACTATCTTTAAAACTCTCCAAAAATCTTATCTAAAACAGCCCAAGGAAGCCCATTAAATAGGCTTCTCAAAAACTAGCCGTTGGGGCCAAATCAGGAGCCCTGACGGCCGCCAACGGTCAGATTTCTGACCGTTGGAGCCTCGGTCGACCGTGGCCTGAATACAGAGAGCAGGTTCTCTGTCCGGTCGACCGCCCGATCGACCGGGGCCTTTCCAGAGAGCAGAGTGTTGGTCCGAAGGCCTTCCTCTCTAGTTTTGATGATGATTAACTCATGTAGTTATGTTTACTAATAATCTTGTGATTTTAGTTTCAGATCATGTAACAAGATATTAGTTGGTGATTGCTTCAAAAAGAGGAGTTTGGAAGCTTTCACATGGTGATTACAGTGGCGAACATCAAGATCATACCTTTGCACTCGGTGGATCACGTTTGGGATCGAGTCGGCTTGAAGATTGAAGATCATCACGAAGACTTAGGTATCCTAGTTTAGTTTAGTGTGTTTTAGATCCAGTTGTAAAGCTTAGTATAGTTGATATGCTCAAGTGCACAACACACACGTTTTATGGTTTTTCGGTTTTTAGTTTAACCGATATTTGTTTTCATGAATAGATTGATCAAAACAAGTTTAATTGGTTTATGTATAGATTCATTATATACATGCATGCTTAACTTTTAAACAAACTTATTTTGACTTTCCTATTCATGTATTGAAAAATCCAAGTTTGATAAAATACAAGTTTTGGTTTTTGGTAAAAATGTTAAAACACAAAAATGATTTCATATGCTTGATATTTGAGTTAAAATGTTTATCACAAGTTTATATATCAATGCAAAATGATAAAACTATTTTTGGGTATTTTTACAAGACTTAAAAGAATTTTTAGAAATAATTTTAACATATTTTTCTGACCCAGTTTTTCTGACCCAGAACTGTGCTGACAGGCCATGCCGGTCGACCGGGCGGTCGACCGACGTGCACAGACCTGTGCACGTCTGCTGGCACAGTGGGTCGGTCGGCCGACCGGATCAGAAAGCCTTGCTCTCTGTATCTGGGCGGTCGA
The DNA here is from genome assembly GCA_038442645.1 of Agave tequilana. Classification (NCBI taxonomy): domain Eukaryota; kingdom Viridiplantae; phylum Streptophyta; class Magnoliopsida; order Asparagales; family Asparagaceae; genus Agave; species Agave tequilana. The sequence continues at coordinate 6,618 of JAVJIF010025522.1, read as the reverse complement.
CCGAGCGGTCGACCGGAGCAGAGAAGTCTGCTCTCTGTATCTGGGCGGTCGGCCGTGCGGTCAACCGGATTGCCCAACGATCATATTTATGACCGTTGGCGGTCGACCGGGCCGGTCGACCGCAGGCCTGTCAGGCTGCCAGATCAGCCTAACGGTTAGTTTTCTGTTTGGCCTATATAAACCCCATTTCTTTGGGATTTTGGCTAAGATTTTCTGAGCTAATTTTTCCCTACTCTCTGGTTTTAAAAAGAAGTTTTCAAAAGAGTTTAAAGAGCAAAAAGATTCATCTTGTTTGTTTTTAAGTGTTTTGTTATTTTCAAAGAAAACAAGTTTTTGGGAATTGGTTTCTTATTCTTCATTTCTATATCAATTTGGTATTTTCCCAAGAGATTTTCTTTGATCAAAACACTTTATTTTTCCACACTTGAGCTATCATCTATCCTAATCTATTAGGATCTTGTTTTTGTGGAAAAGAGGAAAGAGAGATTGTTTGTGGTTGAAAGAAACCACTTGTTGTACACCCTTGCTTTTGTTGTATCCCTCTTTGGTAGAGGTTGATCGGGTGATTGGTTTGCTCCCTCTTGGTGAGGTGGAGTTGGTTTGGTTGTAACCCTCTTTGGTAGAGGTGTTTGTGGTTATTTGGCTACGGGCCTACCCCTCGATTGTGAGGCGGTGTTTGAGAGAGGAGTTCGGTACTCCCTTGTTTTAAAAATCCTTCTCGGTGAAGGTTCCCTCGGTGGACAAGATAGTGGATTAGAAATCCTTCTCGGTGAAGGCGGGGATGTAGAGCTAGGGGCTCGAACCTCGGAACATTTCTTTGTGTTTGCGTTTGATCCATTATCTCTCTAACCCTCTCTCTCTATTTGTGTTGTGCATAGCATTATTCATATTGCCATATCATTCATACTTGCTTACATTTGTGCCTTGCATTAATTCACATTGCTATTTCATCCTTATATGCTTGGCTTGCTTGTGTGTGCCTCACTTATACTTAACCACAAGCGCTTCATATAGCACCTCAACCCTTATCTAGGGGAATCAAGAGGAGTTAGTCCAGAGCCCTTCACGGGGAATTCGGCTACACTTGTTGGTTGTATTAAGTGTGATTGCAAAATTGTTTTAGCTTCCGCATTTAGTTTCTAGATTAGCATTATCACCCATTCACCCCCCTCTAGGTGATTTACAATTGGTATCAGAGCCTACGCTCCTGATACTTTAGGCTTAACATCCTAAGAGTAAGATCCTTGTTTTGCTAATCTACCATTTGCATTTGCACATTTGTTTGCTTGCATACATATAGTTTGGACCCATGGACTTCATGACCCCACCTATGTTTGACCCTTCCAACATCATTGTTTGGAAGACTAGGATGTCCATCTATTTACAAACCCTAGGATATAAGGTTCACCTTGCCATTACCAAGGAATCCTCCTTAGTGATACCAAGCATATAGGGGCCAATGCACAAGCCCTTGAGGCCATTAGAAGCACGCTACCTAAAGAATATCTTATGCGTGTTTCTAACATTGATTCCGCCTTTGCAGCGTGGAATATTTTGACAACCACCACCTCCAAGCTTCAATTGCCAATCCAACCGGAGGAAGAATCTAGTGGAGATGAATCCGAGCCACAACAATGCTATATGATCCAAGGGAATGACTCCCTTGAGGTACAATCGGAAACTCAACTAGATAGTTTGATTCTAGTTCTTCATGTGATGAATTTGTTGATGCCCATGCTTTGAATGAAGAACTTTCAATAGTTTGTGAAAAATTAATTGAAAAATATAAAGTTTTAAAAAAGAAAAGTCTAAGAATTGAAAAAGAAAATAAAAGTTTGCATTCTAGACTTGACAAGGTTTTGCAAGAGAAGGTTGAGGTCTATAATGAAAGGGATTCATTGAGCTCTCAACTATACCTTGTACTAAAAGAAAATAATTTTATGAAAAATAAAAATGATTGTGAAAATATTTTGAAAAGAAATGAAAACTTGTCTTCAAAAATTGATTTGTTTTAAAAGAGAATGTTGCTTTGAAAAATAAAATAATTTCTATTTCAAATGATTTAAATGTTTGTTTGAAGAAGAATGATTGTTTGCAAAATAAGATTGATGCACATGTTTGCCATGCTAGTGTAGCTTCTTCATCTACTCTACCTATTGCATGTACCTCTTCTTCTAGGATTAATGATGATTTTGTTTGTTGAAGAAGAGAGTGGATTGTTTGGGCTCCACTTTGAGCCATTGTGCCAAGAGCCATACACGTTTGGAAACTTTGTTTCGAAAGAAACAAGTTCCATCTATTCATGCACACCCCCCACGGCATACACATGCTCCTCACGGACACCATCACACTATGTATGCTCATGTGTACACTTGTACACATTGTGGACGTAAGAGCCACCTTACTAAATTTTGCTTCGATAGATTACATGATGTAAATTTAGCAAAGAATTTTGTTTGGTTAGAGAAGGGACTAACCCCATGGACCAATAAGATATGGGTACCAAAGACCACCCCTCTTGTTTATGATGTAGGTGTGGGCTCTCGCATGACGTGAGAGTAGCGGTACCTTGGAGTGTATGTGTTCCGAGCTTAAAGGAGATTATTTGGATGCATCACTTTCAAGGGAAGGTTTGGTGGAGAGGACCACCATGTTTTGGAGTCATGGAGAGTTGCCTCATAGGTTTTGGTAACGGTCTCTAACTCCTTATTTATGTTTGCATGCTTTTCATGTTCATTGTTTATAGCATGATTCATTGTTTTGATTAGTATGTAAATGCCATGATTATTAGACTCTTGACATGCATGTATAGCATTTTGAGACACCCATGTTTAATATGGACTATTATTTTGTGTTCTCACCTTGTTTAGCTATCATGTTTATCATAGGTTTAATAACATGTGGATTTACATAATAATCATGTTTAGTTTTTGTTTATCATGATGATTTATATCTTGTTTTATGCTTCATGCTTTGAATATATGTTTAAATGTTAGTTTTCATTAAGACTAGGTATATATTTGTGCATATAGTGGGCCACAAATAAATCTATATATGTTTGAGCTTGAATGCTTATTTGAACCCATTAGATGTGCTAGTATAGTCTAGTTTTGATGATCCATGCATTTTAAACTTGTATTCCCATTTTGGTTTTGTTTTAGGTGTATGAGTTTTCATTTCATGTATATGTGTATTTTTGCCAAACTTTAAGATATACATGTATACCCCTTGAGTCATTTGCCTTTCATGCAAATCTATATATATGGACTCAAATTGTGTTTAGGGTATGTATGTATACTTCTTGTGTTGACAAAACATACATATGCCTTGAAATGAAACTTGTTTTAATGGAAATTTAGTTTTTCATGTTTCCATGTATTTATGTTTAACTTCATGTATATGTCCATTTTATCTAAACTATTGTTTATACATATACATCCTTTTGAGCCACGTTCCTAATGCATATATCTTTGTGGACTCGCTGTGTTTGGATATGTATGTATACTTTAGTTTGTATAGGACATACATATACCTTGAAGATTAAATAAGTTTTTGATGATTTTCTTGTTTCAAGGAATATTGAGCTTAATGGTACATTTTTTTCATGATTGTGATCTTCACATCTTATTTGTACACTCACATTTATTTTTTACTCATGTTTTGTTTTCATGAGTCATATTTATGCTTAATTGACTTAAGTGTTTTGATATCATGTGGATTTCTTATTTCATGAAAAACAATTTGTTTTATTCCTTGCTTGAAGGATTTCGTACTAGTTAACAAGTTTTTTCATTTAACTAGTTCGTATTCTTCGTTATGGTAGAGATTTTCAAACACACTTTATTTTTCAAATCTATTTTTTGAAAACCCCTACCATCCAAGGGCGGTTGGTAGGGAGACCATGCCTCATGTATGCTTTATATTGAAAATCATTTTAAACTTGAACATGGTTGGATGGTAGTTATATGATGTATACACTTGATCATTATTGTTGTTTCAATTGGTATCATTGAAATTCTTTCAATTGGTATCAATTTTGACTTTTTTTTGTATACTCATATATTTTCGTATATGTATGCTTGCATTTCAAAGAATATCAATTCATACATATATATATATATATACATATAATATATATATATACATATATATATATATATACATATATATATATATACATATATATATATATATACATATATATATATATATATTGTTTATGCTAAGCTTGATCTCTATCTTTGTTTCAATTAATTCAATTTTCAATTGGTATCTTATTTCAAGTCTACGCATTGTTTTTGTTGGTATTTCATAAAGGGGGAGAAAATTTCGATTTCATATTTCAATTGGTATTTGTACTCCCTTGCTTTATGATAGAAAATAAAAAGTTTAAATTGATATCATATACTTAAAAAGAAAAATATTCTCTTTTGATATCAAGATGTTTATTTGATGTTTATTTGAATGTTTTAAATTGGTATCTCAAAATTTTGTTTAAAGAAAAATTCAAAGTTTTGATTTGTATTGCCTATATACAAGGAGAGCTTAACATCTCTTCTACATATAGATTCATGATGAGTGTATCTTATATGGAAGAGCTTGACAATCTCTTCTTTATGTGGTACACGTGTGTAGGGGGAGCTTCACATCTCCTCTTATGCATTGCATAGTGTATGTTATGTGAATTAGGACTTGTCATCCCTCTTTCATGTAATGTATCTATGTAGGGAAGCTTCACATCTTCCTCTTCATGAATGTATATAGCATATACCATTTATTTATTGATCTATGTTTACTTTCAATTGTTATCAAAATGCTACTTTGACATATTTTCAATTAGTACCTTAATTGATTGTCACCCTATTTGGTTTTGTTTTTTGTTTTAGACAAAAAGGGGGAGAACATTGTCTTTATTTACCCCTTATTGATGATTGTTTCTTTATATTAAAAAGGGGGAGAAGATTTTGTTTTGTTTTGGTTTTTTACCCTTTTTTGATGATTGACAAAAAGGGGGAGAAAGATTTTGAGTTTGATTGAGTTTTATATATGCATATTTATGTTTTGCATATATTAAGTTTAATTTAGTTTAATTTTAATTGGTATCTAGAGTATGTTTTGTTTTTGAACATTTCATTGGTATCTAGAGCCTTTTATTGTTTATGCATATATATGCATTTATGTTTAAGAGCCTTCATTGCATATTCATTATGTTTATTTGTTTATGCATGAGTTAAGGAGGAGCTTCTTTGAAGCTTAACTTTAATCCATGCATATATAACTCCATGAGTTTTGTCATCATCAAAAAGGGGAGATTGTTGGCCCGGAGGCCTTCCTCTCTAGTTTTGATGATGATTAACTCATGTAGTTATGTTTACTAATAATCTTGTGATTTTAGTTTCAGATCATGTAACAAGATATTAGTTGGTGATTGCTTCAAAAAGAGGAGTTGGAAGCTTTCACATGGTGATTCCAGTGCCGAACATCAAGATTATACCTTTTGCACTCGGTGGATCACGTTTGGGATCGAGTCAGCTTGAAGATTGAAGATCATCAAGAAGACTTAGGTATCCTAGTTTAGTTTAGTGTGTTTTAGATCCAGTTGTAAAGCTTAGTATAGTTGATATGCTCAAGTGCACAACACACACGTTTTATGGTTTTTCGGTTTTTAGTTTAACCGATATTTGTTTTCATGAATAGATTAATCAAAACAAGTTTAATTGGTTTATGTATAGTAGATTATTCTATACATGCATGCTTAACTTTTAAACAAACTTATTTTGACTTTCCTATTCATGTATTGAAAAATCCAAGTTTGATAAAATACAAGTTTTGGTTTTTGGTAAAAATGTTAAAACACAAAAATGGTTTCATATGCTTGATATTTGAGTTAAAATGTTTATCACAAGTTTATATATCAATGCAAAATGATAAAACTATTTTTGGGTATTTTTACAAGACTTAAAAGAATTTTTAGAAATAATTTTAACATGTTTTTCTGACCCAGTTTTTCTGACCTAGAACTGTGCTGACAGGCCATGCCGGTCGACCGGGCGGTCAACCGACGTGCACAGACCTGTGCACGTCTGCTGGCACAGTGGGCGGTCGGCCGACCGGATCAGAGAGCTTGCTCTCTGTATCTGGGCGGTCGACCGAGCGGTCGACCGGAGCAGAGAAGTCTGCTCCTCTGTATCTGGGCGGTCGGCCGTGCGGTCGACGGATTGCCCAACGTTCATATTTATGACCGTTGGCGGTCGACGGGCCGGTCGACCGCAGGCCTATCAGGCTGCCAGATCAGCCTAACGGCTAGTTTTCTATATTAGCCTATATAAACCCCATTTCTTTGGGATTTTGGTTAAGATTTTCTGAGCTAATTTTTCCCTACTCTCTGGTTTTAAAAAGAAGTTTTCAAAAGAGTTTAAAGAGCAAAAAGATTCATCTTGTTTGTTTTTAAGTGTTTTGTTTATTTTCAAAGAAAAACAAGTTTTTGGAATTGGTTTCTTGTTCTTCATTTCTATATCAATTTGGTATTTTCCCAAGAGATTTTCTTGATCAAAACACTTTGTTTTTCCACACTTGAGCTATCATCTACCCTAATCTATTAGGATCTTGTTTTTGTGG
>JAVJIF010025521.1:0-73578 GCA_038442645.1 Agave tequilana | reverse complement strand
GCTAGTTCCTTCTCTTCTATGTTCCTTCCTTGATGTGCAAAAAGCCTTCTTTGCTTCATGAACCTAGAATTTCTTGCAATAGCTAAGCAATGGCCTCCAAATATGGTACTAACCTGAAACTTATCTTAAACAAACTTATTAGTACCAAATAGCACTAATTTGGTTTGTCATCATCAAAACCAAAAAATGGAGAGTGTAACCTTTTGGGCCAACAGGTGTCACTCTCAACATAAGCCTCTCTCTCTCTTACTTACATGAATCTCCATCTAACCTAAGCTTACATACAATTACAAATATAAAAAGAAAGAAAAACCTAAACTACAAATAGTGAAAACTAGGCTAAATCCTATCTCTGCATGGTCGTCCCCTTTTTCTCAGCTGAAACCTGTATTTATAGGCAAAACCCATACGAGAAGAATCCCAGGAAGATTGGGGGAGCAAACGCTCCCCAACAACCTTCAAACAGCCGCGGAAACGCAGCTTTGGCCGCGTTTCCGCCGGCGCAGGGTGTGGCCAGGTGGCCACACCCTGTTGGTGGGTCTCCCTGGTTTTTCCTTCTGCTTTTATCTTCAGTTGGTTTTCTCGTTTGAGTCCAGGATTGGGACAAAATGGCCTTTGATTCTTGGCTTTAACCGATCGATTCTAAGAGGATTCTTCTCAACCAGTTTTCAACCTCTTGATTTTGCCCTGATTCACTGAGCTCGAATTAATTCTGATTAATTCAGAATTTTGGTGGGCTTTTGGGCTCATTTCTCTTTATTTCCTTAAGGAATGGGCCTGCAAATAAATTAACATTCAATTAGGACAAAGCAAATTTTATTCTATAATAAGTATGGAAATATGATACTAAATATGCAACATTAGCGACCAATCAGTTCTTTTTAAATTTCAAAGTATGGATACATTTTACCGCTTTCTTAGAGTTCATATGGGATAGATGGTCAAATGAAATATGACCTAGTCTCCTATGCCATAACCAAGAGTCTTCATTAAAGACATTCAAATAAGTGGCATTGCATTGTAAATTCAACATGTCAATCAGTAAACATTATTTTCACGAAAACCAAAAAGAACACAAGAATTCGATTTCTTATCTAAAACATCACAAGTAGAGTCATAAAAAATAACCCTTAAACCTTGACTAATACTTAATAGATTATGTTTGAGTGCACCTACCAAAACGACATCTTCAATCAAAGGAGATAAGCCAATCTTGATATTACCTATACCAACAGTTTTCCCTTTGGAGAATCTGAAGGGACAGTGCCACCTTCATGGTACCTTGTTAAGATTACAAAGTTGTTGATGTCCCATGTTATGTGTTTTAAGAAACCACTATCAAGCTAGCATCGCTCTCTACGTCTTGGAGCTTTGGTATATACCTACGTCAATTAACAGAGAAGTTGACTTTGGTACCCAAATTTTCTTGGATCCTAGAGTGTTAGTCTTTCGAACCCAAATATGATCATTGAAAGCATTAATTCTGTCATATTAAAACTTAGCCAAGTAACCCTTCCGGCCATAATAAGTGCAAGGATACACCTTGGCATAGAAAAATGTATGATGTGCATGATGTGTTTGTGATTGTGATTGTGTGTGAGTATGATGGTGTAGTGTGTGTGAAACATGAAGTTTCCTTCGAGTTCGCCTCTTTGAAAATATAGTCTCTAATCTAGCCTTATCAAACTCACATTTTTTCAAAATATTTGTCAAAGTATTTATTTTGGCTTTCATCAAAGAAATCTCATTTTCATCAAAACAAGAAAATTTAGCTTTGCATGAATTTTGTGTATATCAAAATCATTTTGTATCTTTTGAAGAGTGGAAGACAAAATTTCTTTTTCTTTGGAAATGACAACTAGTTGGTTTTGAAGAAGTTCATTTTTCTTTTATATTTTTAAATACTTCTTTTGAGAAAATCATAATTGTTAAACAGTTTTTTAAAAGTTTCACCCAATTCATCCATAGATAATTCACATTCATTAAGGGAAGATGCGGATGTTACCTTAGGTGTGTTCTCATTTGCCATGAAACACACATGTGCCATATCCACCTGTTCTTTAGATTCGCTCTCTGAATCCTATGTTGCCTTCTTGGCTTTCTTCTTTTATGGCTTCTTGGAGGTGGAGAGTTTGCTCTTTGTCTCCGGACAATCAGCAATGATGTGTATGGTTTTTCGGCAATTGTAGCAAACTATCTTCCTCTCCTCCTTTCCTTGCCATCTTCTTCTATTTTCAAATTTGGCCTTATTGTACATCTTCCTTGCCTTCTTCACGAGGAGGGACAAATCTTCATCATCTTCAAGGTCATCTTCTTCTTCATCGGAGATAGAGGGAGTAGATTTAAAAGCAAGAGTCTTCTTTTTTTGGGGTGCCTTCTCCCTCTAGCTTTTCTTTTCATCTCATGCTTATTTAGATTCCCAATAAGCTCCACTCTTCTTTTTCATTAATCTCCTTCTGTAAAGTTAACTTGACCTCCCAAGATGGTGGAAGAGCACGGATGACCTTCCTCATCTCTGGTCATTGTCTATTGCATCACCTAAAGAAGTAAGATAATTTGTGATTTTAGTAAACTTGGTAATCATATCATCAATGGATTCATTCTCATTTATGAAAAAATTCTCATATTAGAAATGCAAGAGATGATTCTTGGCTCTCTTAACTTATGTGTAATCACCTAGATGGGAGAATAGGTGATGTGTTAATCAAATGCGAAATTAAAAATTTAAACTAATAATTCTACACTAAATGAAGCACATAAACAATATTAAAGAATTAGGAAATCTCAAGTATGTAGATCAACTGAACACAGTAATATCAAGCATATAAAGATATGAACAATATAAGCATGCAAAATATATAAATACAAGTGAGTAGAGAGAGCAAAGCAATCTCAAACACGGAGATTTGTTTCAAAGTTCGAGCCACTTGCTCTACGACTTCGCCTTCACCGCAATGAAGGATTTCCACTATAACTCGATCCCGCAAGATAACCAACGCTAGAAGTTCTCTCAAGAACTCTTGGACCCGAAAGTCCCTCATTTGTTCTCGTAGAACAACAATACACACGAATCCACAAACTCACTGAGGCCGCAGCCTCCAACTCCTTCAAATACAAAGGTAGAACACTTGGTGATCACTTCTTGACGATAAACAAACATTTCTCACAAACAAGGATCCTATAGAAAAGATTTAGCAATGAAAGGCTCAAACTTGTGTGAGAAAACTAGATAGATTTGAAAGTGAAAACTCAAGAAATATCTTTTGGAAAACTCAAAAAAAGCACTCTTGAAAACATTCTTTTGATTTGCAAATGAATCTCAAAAAACTTGTTAAGAAAACTCTGTTGAAGATGGAGGAATAGGCTCTTGAAGACTTCTTTAAAAACTCACCCAAAAATTCCATATTTATAGGCCAAGAAAACTAGCTATTGGGGTTTAAAAAGTGTCAAAATGGCCTGTCAGTTGACGGCCCAATTGACCGACCAACGGTCATATTTCCCGTTGGAGCCTGGCGGTCAACCAGGAGGTAAACATGTCAGAGACCCAGCTTGTGCAATAAGTCAACTTTGAGCACCATTTTGAGATCAAAAACTTTAGAATTTTAAAATACATATATAGAAAGAATTTATAGAAGTTTAAGTCTTCTTTCTAATGCAACTTAAATCAAATTAATCTAATATTGGAGCAAAGAGATATCAGTAAATTATTAAAAGATGTCAAACAAGAAAACTGTAAATTATTTTCAAAACATGAACCAATTTCAAACCAATATTTGATATCTTTAACATTTGAATCAAAAAACAATCATTGAATAAAAAATGTAGTTCTGAAAGTTATCTTTGAAATGCAACTTAATAACATTGATTAAATTTCAGAATAAAAAGTTATAGTAAAATAACTAAAAGGGTATTTGATCAAATCAGCAGAACGATCGGCTACCCAGTCGACCGAGAAAACCTGAGAGCTCTGTAGACTCAGTCGGTCGGCCGATCTCTACTGCGGTCACTAGGTCGGTCGACCAAGCTCTCACTCTCTTTCGTCGTGCATGTCGTGCACATAGGTCGACCGCGCGGTCAACCAGCATTGCTATCGGTCGACCGTTGCGGTTGACCGGCAATAGCCTAAAAACTATATTTTTGAAATATTTTAAACAACTTTTTAAATCCAATTAAATTCTAATACATATCATAAAATTCACAAAAATAAGATCATGTAAATACAATGAGTATGTGTAATAAAAAATCAACACATTACTAACATGTGAACTCATTTTTGAGATATAGAAATTCAATCTTGAAACCAAAACCGTTTTTTTTCTAAAAACTAAACTTTGAAATGAAAACCTAGTTTTCCAAAATTTTCATAAATACAAAATAAGTTTGTTAAACTCATTTGAAGCACAATGTATATGGATAGAACTCAATACACATATAACACATATAAACTTATCTATTCATAGAGCTAAAAATAGTTTAAACAGAAAACTAAAACTTTTGTCTATGTGTATAAGTTCGAGCAATCAAAACTAATCTATTCTTTACATAAATTCTAAACTTACAAATACTTGACTAAAGTCTTCTTCTTGAATAAATCTTCTTCGCAATGTTGACTTGATCCAAAATCGATCTATGTAGAGCTAGACTCCTCCTTGAGTATTTGATGCAATCTTAAGCTTAAGCTCTTGAATCAACACGTGCTAATTTCAAAACTTGAGTTTAATCTTTTGTTAAAGTTAAATGCCACCTTAGATCTTGATTGAATATCTGAAACTTAAATACCACAAGATCATTTGTACTATAACTGTATGAGTTAATCATTATTAAAACTAGAGTGATGGGCCTTTGGGCCAACAATCTCCTATTTTGATGATGACAAAACTCATAGAGTTATATATGCATAAATTAAAGATAAGCTTTGTAAAATCTCCACCATAACTCATGCATAGCATAAAACATATAGATATTCAATAAAGCTCATAATTAAACATCAAACATAGACATATATGCATAAACACAAACAAAATAAACAAATATGAACTCACTCTAAATTTTTCTTTCCTTTTTGTCAACTCATCAATAAAGAGGTAAAGAAAACATGGTAAATATATATGCAATATAAATCTATGAAGATGAGAGGCGTCAATTTAACTCCCCCTGCATATTTGCATATATGGAGAATGGATGATTAAACCCTAACTCACATAACCATAATATACAATACATTAACAGAGATGTTAAGCTCCCCCTACACACGTGTATGATATAGAGGAGAGAGGTCAAGCTCTTCTTTATACAATATACTCATCATAAGTTTATATATAGAGAAAATGTTAAGTTAAATCCCCTTGCTTATAGATAATACATATCAAAAGCAAAAATTTGAAAACAAATGAAATTTTGATTTTCTAAGATACTAATCGTAAAAACCAAATTTTGATACCACTTAAAATATTAGTTGTAATTAAATATAAACATATATTATTTTAAAACAAAAATTTCTCTCTCTTTTGAACAACCACAAAATCAATACATAAGCTTTTAAAAGAATGTATTAATTTATTTGAAATTGGAATCAAGCTTAGCATGAAATCAATTGTGCTATAGAAAAATGTAATATCTATATATTGAAAGTACACCTAGAGGGGGGTGAACAGGTGTAAGGCTAATCTAATGACAAATGATGCGGAATTTAAAAACTTAATGCAGTACACTTAGTGTAACCAAAGAGTGTAGCCGAATTTCCGGTGAAGGGCTCTGAACTAACTCCTCTTGATTCCTCTGAATAAGAGTTGAGGTGCTATATGAAGCTCTCTTGGTTCAACACTGTATTCCATTAAAATTGCAAAGGGGAAAACTTACAATAAAAGGGTTTGAGGAGCTAAATTACAAGTATTCTTAAAAAGATTACAAGTAGATCTCCTCAGAGATTCTGGAGAAGTGTGCCGATAGGAGTCTGGTCAGCGCGCGACCACTTTGTCCCTTTGACGATGCGAGCGATGAGATTCCCTTCTCGCCTGGTTCGGGGAATCAGAGAACAGAAGGTTGGTAGAACCCTCTTGTTACTTCTCAAAACCGCCTTCAATTAGGAATTTCTTCTCGCCTGGTTTCGGAGATTCCTTGAGAAGAAAGTATTTAGGATATCAGCACCCTGATTAGAGAAGCAATTCTCTAAAAAGTCTCTGAATTCAAGAGCGCACAGTGCTTTGTGAAGAAGTCTCTACTTGTGGAGTCCTCTCTCTTGCATATCGCCTCTCTCTCTTTTTTTTGCGCCCCTGGTGGGCTATTTATAAGGAGAACAAAGGGCATAACCGTCCCTCGAAGATATGGAAACAGATTGAATCGAATCTGTTTAAACCTGGAAAGTAGCCTTGCTGCGAGGCTAGGATCAGCTTCTGCGAAGCTAGAAATGGCAGGTCGGTTGATCTTCTTGATCTGTTTTGATTCTTTCCATATCGTTAGAGGATTTCCTCTGATCTTCTTACCCGTTTTAGAAGAGTCAAGAGATAGTGGCAATCAACTGCCAAATTTAATCTCAGATTTGATCTTGATTAGATTTGATCTTGATCCTGATTAGATTTGAACTAATCTGGAGATTTGATTGGTCAAAGGTTGACCACAACAGACCAGCAGCGGCGATGCCCGCTTTGAACTCACAGCGGAGCTGGAGGCAGTATCTGGCGAAGTCTGAAGAAAGCTCTTCAGCGGAGCTAGATGTCGTCTGTGGCGAAGCTACCATATACCCTTTCTGCACAGTTGTGTATAGCTTCAGGGCGAAGCTGACTTTCTCTGCGGAGTTGCGCTTTAGCAGTTCAGGCGAAGCTATAAGTTAGCTTCCTGGCGGAGCTTTGAATGGCTTCAAGGCGAAGTTGGATGATCTTAGCCTCTCAAGCGAGGCTATCCCTTTGGGCTCACGTGATGCTAAGTGGTAGCATCTTAGACCTGCTGAGGTCTGTTCAGAAATAATCCGGGTTCACTGTCTGCTTGCTGAATCAGTGGAGTCCAAGTTGCTTCCTTGTCCCTCAGAGATGGGTGAAAACTGGTCGTCAGCTCGTCTGTCACTTGTCTTTTGTAAATGTCAACAAGTTTAGACATTGTTTGGACCAATAAGAATCTTGTCTTTTTTAAGTGTCAACAAGACCCCCTTCAAAGTTTTCAGAAGTCTGCAATGGCTCAGACTTCGAAATACTTTGAACTGCTTTGATTGGTGGTGTGTGAAGTACGAACGTCGCCATGATGGTTGAGTTCAGCTTCGCTTTAAATCCTGCTTTAGGATGTAGATTCGCCAAAGAATCATATAGACTCACGTCTGGGTAGCTTCGCGGCTAGATAGGTTCGCTCTGGAACACCTGTTGCTTTCCCAAGGCCAACTGCCGTGGGCCAGTTACGAGAAGGATTAGTTCTTCTCTTGTTCTGATCGAGGGAGATATTCTCCCCTTGTGCATTTCCGAGGGAGGATATTCCCTTTCTTCAAGGCGCCATAAGTGCCTTTATGAGGGAGACGTTTCTTCCTTTGCACGGTTCCAAGGGAAACCGTCCCTTTTCTCAAGGCGCAATAAATGCCTTAAATGCGCTTGTGCTTCCACGCTTGAGGCGGCAGCGCTCAGGCCATGGGGCCTATAAATAGGACACTCGAGGTCCTCTGAAGAGAAGTGATCTGCTCTTCTCCTCTTCTCTTGGTTGAGAGAGATACTCAGATCTCTGAAGTAGTGGGGATGGCCACTCTGGTTATTACCCGGCCAAGGACCGGTAAGTCTTGATCATTCAACGACTTCACCAACTTTAGGGGATTCATCTCCCTTAATTCAATTTAGCTGTAATCAGCTGCTTCAGGGATTAACTTCCCTTGTTCGCCATTTAACTGATCTGCGGAGAAGGATTTCAGCGTAACTTCCCAGCGAAGCCATCATCTTGACTCGATCAGAGAAAGATCACTGCATGTTAAGTCCGCTGCACAGGCAGAACTTGGGACTTAGTTTCTTCAAGGTTGAGCCAGTCTTGCCATATAGGTTGGGCTAAGACTGTGTCCCTTAGGATCTGTCTGGTTTAACCATATAGGCGAGGCTAGGACTTGGCGTTTGCTGAGTTAGCCCATCACTGTTGTGCAAGCGAGACTTATCCTCTGCTTTAACTGAAATTGGATTGCTTCGCCCCAAAGAATCTGACTTAGTGTTTTTGCAACTTCCCCCGTGTTCAACTGCTAATCTGTTCTGATTTGCATTGCAGTGAGCTATGTTCGCCAACTTTGTGACTTGATGAAAGAGACCGAAAAGTTGCCTTATGCTTCCCCGGTTGAAGCTTTACTTTTAAGCAGGAGGAACAAACTGGGGCAGCTGATGTGTGTCCCAGAGGCTGTCGGCAGTCGCTTATCCGAGATGATTCCTTTTGAGGCGAGGCTGGTAGCCGCTTATCTGAGATGATCCACTTCGGGAAGGCGGATGTCACCGTAAGGTCGCGGATCTTCCCATTGCCAATTTTCATTAAAGAAGATCCAATCTGCTGGTGGCGATCAGTCTTTTGCCAATTTTGATTGCGGAAGGTTCAACTTCCTGGTGGCACCATCTGTCCTGGTGGCACAATCTGTTCTTATGCGAAGGCTTATGGCCTTGTGCAGGAGGAAGGCCTTTCGTGTCGAGTTGGTTTGGCTTGAAAGTAGGAAGGACCACTTTTATGCCTTTTTGAGCAAATGACTCTGTTGTATGAAACACAACCCTGATGTAGTATCAATGTACCTTTTTTTAAATCAATGAAAGTTCATTTTCTGCTCATCTGGTTTTTGTCTTGCCTTCATCTTGAATTTGGCTGGCGGAGTTAAGCTTCATGCGAGGTTAAAGATAGGATCACATCTGAAACAGGGATGAGCTTCCAGCGAAGCTAACTTATCTGCAAAGTTCGGTCTACGCCTTCAGCGAAGCTAAGGCAATGCTTTTATGCGAAGTCCGCATTTTGATTTGTGGGAAGTTAGCCCTTAGTGGCTGAATGAGTGCTTTTCGGGAAGGCGCTTTAGGCGCCGTTTCAAATTAATTTGAAACGACAGCCTGCACTATTTACGAGGCGTCGCTTCAGGCGCTCATTGGCCTATAAAAGTCCGATCGGACTGTAGAGAGGATGGATCACTTCTCTTTTAATTTTCCAGAGCACCTGACTCTTCTTCTTTCTTCTTCATTCAAGAGTTTAAGAACTTCCACAGTTCTTCAATGGCACCCAAGAGACGAGCGGGAAAAGAGGTGGCAACTTCTGCAGCGGAGGGTCCTTCCCCTCCTACGGTCATCGAACGACCAATCGCCAGTAAGGGACTCTCCATCTTGATTAGAGACTGTCGTCTCTCCTTTAAAGCCGATTTCTGGCTGTCCTTAAATGAATCCAATAATGATCAATTGTGATCCATTATTCTTAGGGAATTCAGTTCCCTGAATTTTCCTTGCTTGCTTTCTTGAATGGGAATCCAAGAACTGAAGAGTTCTTCTTTAAGCTTCCAAGCGAAGCTATCTCTTAGGCGGTTGACGCCCTGTTGAATGACAGGATGCGAAGCTGTCCTTTGAAATTTTGACAGAGAAGGACCGTCATGCCCTTCTGACGAAGTTAGCCCTTGGGGCTTTGTTGCATCCCGTTGTTCGAAGCTAAGCTTCCAAAGCGAAGCTAACACATGGATATTTTCCTGCATCCTGTCCTCGTGTGGGATGCGGAGTTACACTGCAGCTGCGAAGTTAAACTTCGGGGCGAAGCTATCGTTAGTCCAGCTTCGCTCGGGGAGCGAGGCTATGCCTTGTCAAAATTTGCTTTCTGATTTTAGCCCTCGTTCGGCTGATGAACTAATCATAGTTTCTCTTTGTTCCTGCAGTGCACTACACTCCTGGTCCTTTAAACAATCTATTCGGGATGACCAGGGGATTGGACGACAATATCAGCCTGCAATTTCAAGGGCAGTCTTCTCTGTTTAGTGAGCAAAGTTCTCTCGTCCGAGACACGCTTATTCATGGTGGTGATCAATATACCACGAGGAGTATTCTGACTACGGCTCCTCTTGAAGATATCGACCGTCAAACTTATAGGAAGCCCGATTTCATGTTCGGGGATGCCGCACCAGATCCTGACCACCAACTACTGGCAGGGGAAGGGCAGTGGATTTTTCAGTTGGATGGTGAGAAGTTCTGCCTTCCGTCCAACAAGCGACATTTTTCTTTGTCTTCCTTCCAGTGCGTGATGAAGGCTCGGAAGACGTCGTGGGAAGTGAGCCGGAGTACTGACTCTGTTCACATAGGGAAATTGATGCTTCAGTCTCCTGGTTATGCAAGAGCGGGGCCTCCTCATTGCATAATGGGTCTACATCCTGGGAATGTGTCACGAGAGATCCCAGTGGGAGAAAATCCTGCAGTGGCGCTGACCTTTGGCAACCAATTCTGCAAGGTCAATGGGAACTACCCAGCCACTGACTTCAGGACTCCAGGTTGGATCCACCCTCCGAAGGCATGGTGGAAGGATTTAACCGTATACATCCTCGCTCATTTCGAGGAGGATTTGGAGAGGCTAAACCTCTATGAGGCCGTCAGGGCGACCTGCTACAGTATTGAGATGAACGTGGCGTGCTTCTACGCCATTTTTGAATTGTATTGCCCAGCTTCAGAGACTTTCTTCACCCCTGTTGACGAATTGGGTATGGCCTTGCATGAGATGTGGGAAGTCTCTGCTCTGCCTTTTGGGTCTCTTCCATGCGAAGAATACTTCCCGTGCGAGGTAGAACTGGCGCTTCTGGAGAAGCAGGAGCCTGCTTTGTTTGAGACGTACAGGGAGTTAATGTGCCATTTGTACATTTGCTCCAGTATGCATGGGGGCAGTAAGGGAACCTCCTGTAGCTTGAAGTGCTGGGGAGATTACTTATTCCCGGATATGGAGAATACTCCTGAAGCGGCTCACTATGGAGTTGCTGATGAAGAGATCTTTGACCGGATGCAAAAGCACTTCTAAGGGGATCTAGTTGTGAAGGAAGACGATGGTCCCTATGAGAAGGGTGATGTCCTTCGGAGTTTCCATCATCAGGCCCGCAGGCCGATGTCCCGGGAGGCACTTCTGGCTGGTTTCTTAACAGTCTGGCTGAAGAGGTGCGTGGTGCCGTCTTCTTCGGGTGACATCGTTCATCCAAATATTTTGCTGCCCGCTGTTCGTTTGGTTCATGGTCATCCTCTGGGACTTCTTTCGGCCATGATGTGTTGTATCCAGCGAGGCCTTCGTGCATTGACGGAGGCTTTTTGCAGGCCACCAGCGACGAAGCGTGGAAAGGGGACCATTTCGCCCCGCGACGGACCCAATCCCAGAATAGGTCTGCCCTATACTTACTTGATGGCGTGGTTCGCCCTGCATTGTCTTTCTTTGATTGAAGCTGGAGAGGACCCCCCTGAAGGTGTTCGAATGGCGCTCCTCCGTCGATTCGAAGGATGCTCATGGCAGAAGACTTACGTGGCTGAGGCTCGCAAGTTGGTTCGTCGTTATGACGTTTACAGTCTTTTCCGCTGTTTTCCCCATATTCGGGGTGCAGGCTATGGGGAAGAGTTCAAAGATGCAGGGGAGGGGCACTTGTCCCTGAGTCGGGGAGTTTTTGAGTGGCTGGTCAGCATCCGGCCCTCACATTTATTATACTGAAGCGGGGATAGCTGCTACCTGGAGCCTTATGTCCCAAGTCAGTTTGCTCGACAGTTTGGATATGACCAACTGTACGTGGGCAACCCGAATCTCAATCTGGCTTTCATGGGGAGCCTTATTGATGGGGCCCGTGCTTGGCAATTCTTCATTGCGGGCTGTACTGGGGCGCGGCTGCGTACGCCGTTGAAGACTCCCAATCTTCTAATGACCCTGTGCTTCTGCCTGTGGTATGCAACTTCCAACTCCACACCTCTTGGATTCAATGCTAACAGCTCTGGTGTGAAGTTAATTTCTCAGCGGCTGAAGCGAAAAGTTTCTGAGAAAAAGGGAAGGTAAGAGGGTTCGTGTCCAAGGCATGGAGGAATTCGTTGCTGCGGATGACAGCGAAGCCTCGGATGCAGAAAGTCCTCGCTTTGGAGCGGAGACAGGTGCCAGGACTGCTGCATCTGGTTCTGGCGTGATGGGGACAGTTCCCTCAAGACATATAGAAGAAGTGGAGGAGGAAGGTTCTGATGTCCCTCTCAAGCGCAACGGACAGGTGAGTCTCGTAGGAAACAGTTGGTGAAGAAGCCCCGTCGCCAAGCTCCTACGGTTGTCGTAGAGGGTGAACCTTCGGTAGCGTTTCCTTCGGCTGCCCCCATTAGTAGTTGAACCGTCGGTCGCTGGACCGGTTACTGGTGAAGTTACTCCGAACTTAGGTAAGATCAGCTTCGTCTTTGTAATATATCTTCTATGTGTTCCGGACCGCTTATTATCTGCTTCGTGATATAGGAGCCGAGGCGGTGACGAGCCCGAGAGCTGAGGCCGTCGGAGAACAGGGGGAACACTATGATCCTCTATTCGCTTACAACGAGGGTCCTGAGGCCGGCTATTTTGCCATCCCGGAAGAATCCGGAGGTGATGTAGCTGACGTTGGTCCTTCGGGCACTGGGACTTTCAAAGGAAGTCTTGTAACGTCAAGCTCTTTTGGGTGGTCCACGGAAGATTCGGCAAGCGAAAGCGGGCCGGCCATTCGTGTTGACTCCGCAAAGGACTTTCCAATGGAGCCCGTGGAGACTGATGCGGCTGCCAAGATGTTTGAGGCGACATCATCCTTTGGTATTGTTCTGACCTCTCGGCTTTTACTGTTTATTGTGTCTTGCCTAAACACAATTTTGTTGCAGGTGTTCCGCCTCAGGGTGCGTCGACTTCAAGGGAACCAGAAGGTCTTCCCGAGGCAAGCAGAGGTTGAGAATGTTGGCCCACATGGTGATTCAAGAGCCCGAGCGAGGTTGGGAATGTTGGCCCAAAGGCCTTCCACTCTAGTTTTGATGATGATTAACTCATGTAGTTATGTGTACTAATAATCTTGTGATTTTAGTTTCAGATCATTAGTCAAGATATTAGTTGGTGATTAGCTTCAACAATATGTTTTGGAAGCTACCCACATGGTGATTCAAGAGCCCGAGCGACAAGATCACATATAGCACTCAAAGGAGTCAAGCTCGGTGAATCACGAAGCTTTGGATCGAGTCGGCTTGGAGACGGCGCTCTACAAGAAGACATCGGTACCTTAGTTTAGTTTTGTGTTTAGATCCAAATTGTAAAGATTAGAATAGTATGATAAGCTCAAGTTCACAACACACATGTTTCATGTTTTGGTTTTCGGTTTTTGGTTTAACCGATCTTGGTTTGCATGAATAGATATTATATCAAAACAAGTTTACATGGTTTAATGTATATTAGATTTGTTCATATACATGCATGCTTCAACTATTTAAACAAACTTAGTTTGATATACCTATTTCATGTGTTTTAGGTTTTGTGTTTTAACAAAACTTATTTTTGGAATTAAGGACAAAAACTATGATATATATTTGTTTCTTGTATATTGGACCTATGTCCATATGCAACATGCTTCAAATTTGTTTAATATCATGTTTTTGTATTTGGAAGAGTTTTGGTAAAATCAGATTTTTATTTGAAAAATTCAAGTTATGGTAAAATACAGTTATTAGTTTTTTGTAAAAATGATAAGACACAAAAATAGTTCAAATTGCTTGATATTTGAGTTGAAATTTTTATCACAGGTTTATATATCAATGCAAAATGTTAAAACTATTTTGGGGATTTTTAGAAGAGTTAAAAGAATTTTTATCAATTTAAATACCCTGTTTATCAGACCCAGAACTGGCTGACAGGCCAGGTCGGTCGACCGCACGGTCGACCGCACCAAGGGCCGGTCGACCGTGCGGTCGACCGACGTGCACAGAGCTGTGCACGTCTAGCAGCCCAGTGGGCCGGTCGACCGGGCGGTCGACCGGAACTGAGAGCAGTGCTCTCTGTTATTTTTGGTCGACCGGGCGGTCGTCCGGTTTGTGCCTACGGTCAAATATGACCGTTGGCCGGTCGATCGGTAGGTCATTTCTGGCAGTATCTGCTGCCAACGGCTATATTTTTCTGGGGTCTATAAATACCCCATTGGAAAGAGGTTTTCTCTAAGATTTTTTGTGCGAATTTTTCCCTACTCTCTGGTGTTTTCACAGCAATCAAAAGAAGTTTTTGAACTTTAATTGAACAATCTATTTGGAGTTTTTGCTAGGGTTTGGAAAATCAAAGAAAAGGGTTTTTGGGAAAAGAGTTTTGATTCAACTTCTCTATCTTGGTTTTAATTTTTCCCAAGGATTTTTCTTTGTGATTTTGATTTCCATTCCATTGGTTTTCTCCACACTTGAGCTAAAATCTACTATCTCATTCTATAGGATCTTTGTGTGAGAGAAAGAATTGTTTGTGGTTGTTTCTTAGACCACCAAGTTGTAAACCCAATCTTTACTTGGCTTTGTGCCTTTGGGTTGTATCCCTCAAGTTGTGGGGTGATCCTTGTGTTGCTTTGTGCTAATCCCTCAAGTTGTGAGGTGATTATTTGTGGGCTTGGAGTTGTACCTCAAGGAGGAGGTTGTGTTTGTAAGGAGAGGAGTTGGGTACTCTTTGTATTGTGATTGCCCCAAATCCTCGGTGGAGGTTCCCTTTGTGGGAGTCCTTTGTGGACAAGCTAGTGGACTTAAAATCCTTCTGTGTGAAGGCGGGGATGTAGAGCTGGGTGCTCAAACCTTGAAACATATCTTGTTGTTTGCGCTTGATCCCTTGACTCTTACTCTATATCTCTCTCTCTCTTTACTTTGTGCATATTGCTATATCATATACTTGCTTGGTTGTGTGCATCATTTGTTGTAATTGCAATTAGTTTTTAAATTCCGCATTTAGTTCATAGATTAGCACTATCACCTATTCACCCCCCTCTAGGTGATTTCAGGGAATGCCATTGACGCCTCCACCAGTGCTCTTCTCGATGCTGAAGACAAAATTGGGAAGGCCAAGGAGATGATTAGGAAGGCAAATCTCCTTTTATCCAAGGCTGAACCAGTGCGTCTTGAAGAGACTGCCCGGCTTGAGCAGCTCAGGGTTCATAGTGATGAGCTTTCGCGGCAAGAGTTAGCGCAGAGGCAACTTTGGCTGAGGTCGAAGCTCGTTTGGCCCAGGCGATGAACTTTAATGAGGCCGAGCTGAGATCGCAGGCGCTTGTCCGGGCTGCTGATGATAGGAGGACGAGGCTGGCTTCCCTTGAAAAGCGGATCAGATCTTATAATGTACGCCCGTAGGTTGTAATATATATGCCTCCATGTATCCCTTCTTTTTGGAATCAATAATAAAAAAAATAATTTTGTTTTGACTCCCTGTCGAATCTCCAGCTTGCTTTATCTGCTGAGTTGTCATTTTCAAGTTGTATTGCAACCATTTGAGAACATAGTCTTTGTTGGATTGAATAATGAGACTTGGCTACCTGCCGGTTCAGAGGTCGTATTGACGTAACCGGCTGAGAAGTTACCAAGCTCAAGATTAGCCCTTATGGGACTAAAAGGGTAATACTTGTCTTTTGTAAATGTCAACAAGTATGGGTGAAACCTGTCTTTTGTAAATGTCAACAGGCTCAAGGTTGAGACTTGGCTGTCTGCTGGTTCAGAGGTCGCAATGACATAACCGATTGCGACGCCACCAAGCTCAAGGTTGGTGATACTTATCTTTTGTAAATGTCAATAAGTATCGAGACCTGTCTTTTGTAAATGTCAACAGGCTCAAGGTTGAGACTTGTCTGTCTGCTGGTTCAGAGGTCGCAATGACATAACCGATTGAGATGCCACCAAGCTTAAGGTTGGTGATACTTATCTTTTGTAAATGTCAATAAGTATCGAGACTTGTCTTTTGTAAATGTCAACAGGGCTCGGGGTTGAGACTTGGCTGTCTGCTGGTTCAGAGATCGCAATGACATAACCGATTGAGACGCCACCAAGCTCAAGTTGGTGATACTTATCTTTTGTAAATGTCAATAAGTATCGAGACCTGTCTTTTGTAAATGTCAACAGGGCTCGGGGTTGAGACTTGGTTGTCTGCTGGTTCAGAGGTCGCAATGACATAACCGATTGAGACGCCACCAAGCTCAAGGTTGATGATACTTATCTTTTGTAAATGTCAATAAGTATCGAGACCTGTCTTTTGTAAATGTCAACAGGCTCAAGGTTGAGACTTGTTTGTCTGCTGGTTCAGAGGTCGCAATGACATAACCGATTGAGACGCCACCAAGCTCAAGGTTGGTGATACTTATCTTTTGTAAATGTCAATAAGTATCGAGACCTGTCTTTTGTAAATGTCAACAGGCTCAAGGTTGTAATGGAATTTGGAAAAAGGTCTCGTTTTCACAGGGAGAAACAAGGGAATCACTGTCATAGATTTAATGTTAACGTAACAGTGAAATGTATATGTGGTCTTACCATTCTATGGATGAGAATTGGTAAGTGATTTTGGAGATCGCGTTTTCACAGGGAGAAACGAGGGAATCACTGTCATAGGTTTAATGTTAACGTAACAGTGAAATGTATATGTGGTCTTACCATTCTATGGATGAGAATTGGTAAGTGATTTTGGAGATCTCGTTTTCACAGGGAGAAACGAGGGAGTCACTATCATAGGTTTAATGTTAACGTAACAGTGAGATGCATATGTGGTCTTACCATTCTCTGGATGAGAATTAATAAGTGATTTTGGAGATCTCGTTTTCACAGGGAGAAACGAGGGAATCACTGTCATAGGTTTAATATTAACGTAACAGCATGCATATGTGGTCTTACCATTCTATGGATGAGAATTGGTAAGTGATTTTGGAGAGGGAATCAAATGGGAACAGGTCCCTTAGGATTTTTAGCAAATCCCCAGCTGTCAACAGGTTTGATATGCCTTTACCAACTACCGTTTGAATTGGGCTAGCCATGCTATTCCCCTCAGCATAATGAGTTGTCGAGGACTCATGTTGGGCTTAAAGGCCAACATTTTCCTCTGTCCTTAATCGTTAAGGATGTTGGATCATCTGGTTAACGTATGTGTAACCTTGATTCTCCTTTAAGACAACCAGTGTATGGCCAGGTTCCTACTGGTTTATGGTTGTATGATCTCGCTTGGAGGAAGAGAAAGGCTCGCTTTGCATAGACCTTGGACATAAAGGTCTCGATCAGAGGTGTAATGTTAACTTGATCATGAGAAGGATCCTTAATTAAGGATAATACTTCTTTAAGAATTTGCCATTGATCGGCATCATGAGTAAATCGCCATCTGTAGTCAAAGGCGGTATGCTCCGTTTGAATAGACTGTTTCTATCACAAACGGTCCTTCCCATTTAGGCTGAAATTTGCCTTTGGTCTTATGCGTCATAATCATCGGTCGTCTGACGGCTAAAACCAAATCTCCTTTCTGGAAGACTCTTTGTTTGACCTTCTTATTGAAGGCTTTTGAGATTCGAGCTTGATACAACTCGATGTGTTGCTGAGCTTGTAGTCGCTTCTCATCTAGGGCTTCGAGCTCTTGGAGGCGCAACCGATCATTGTCCTCTGATGTGATCTTAGTCATTAGAGCGACTCGCAATGACGGCATCTGGATTTCCAAAGGTATGACTGCTTCACACCCGTACACCAGGGAAAAAGGCGTATTGCCTGTCGGTGTCCGAATCGTTGTTCGGTAGGCCCAAAGACATTCACCAAGCTTTTCATCCCAATCTCGCTTATTCGAGGAGACGAACTTCTTGAGTAGCTTGATGATCGTTTTGTTGAATGCTTCCGCCAAGCCATTAGCAGCAGGGTTATAGGCAGTTGAAGCCACATTCTGAATTCGATATTTATCGCAGAACCGATAGAATACTTGGCTTATGAATTGGGGACCGTTGTCGTGGATGATCCGCCTAGGGACACCAAATCGATGGATGACATGACGTTTGATGAAATTAACCACGTTAGAGGTTTTGACTTCAAGCAGTGGTATGGCTTCTGCCCACTTTGAAAAGTAATCGGTTATTGCCAGGATAAACCGGTGACCTCTTGTCGAAGAGGGGCTGATTGGCCCTACAACGTCGATTCCCCATGCTTCAAATGGCCATGAAGCAACAGTCGGGTGGAGCAACTCCGAGGTCTGGTGTATGAAGTCCGCATGAATCTGGCATGCTTTACACCTTCGTGCATATTGGATGGCATCGGCTATCATGGTCGGCCAATAGTATCCAAGCCTATGCAACCTATCTTTGAGTTTTGGACCTGGCTGATGAGCTCCACATATTCCATCGTGTGCTTCTTTAAGCACTTCCTGTGCCTTTGAATTGGAAAGGCAACGGAGGAGAACACCGTCATATGAACGATGGTAAAGTGTCTTCAGAGTTGGATCGTAGTAGAAACGGAGAGACCTTCGTCTGATGGATGCCGCCTCTTTAGGATCGTCTGGAAGCAGACCGTGCAAAGCATAGTCAATGAGAGGAAAGCGCCAATCTCTCGGCTCAAAATCCGTGGAGACATTATAGACTTCTCGGGTTCTTAGCATATGCTTAGAGCATACAAGATGTCAAGTTGCGACTGTGAGGTGATACTCGGTGTCGGCTGGCATGGCTAGTGTTGTTGCTAATGCAGCAAGAGCGTCCGCCTTGGTATTTTGAGATCGAGATACATGCTCGATGTAGAAGCCTTCAAATAGATTAGCCAACTCGATGACTGTGTGGTAATAAGGCACCAAGTGTTCATGACGGACCTCATATTCACCCTTAACCTGATTGATAATCAGTTTTGAATCGCCATAAGCTTCGAGGTAGCGTACCCCCATTCCGTGGGCGAGCTGAAGGCCAATGAGCAGAGTATTATATTCCGCTATATTGTTAGAGCATGATTCTGTCAGAGAAAATGCTCTGGGCAGGACATGATTCTGTGGGGAGATGAACTCAACCCCCACTCTGGCAATGATCGTGCCTTTAAGACCCATTCGCGATGCTCCATCGAAGAACATCTGCCACACTTCCTCCTCTGAGGTTACATTGGAGTTGAAGACTTCATCCGGAATATCTTCGTGAAGTTTCGAATGTTCCGGAACTGGGTGAGCAGCCAAGAACTCTGCGAGGGCCTGACCTTTAACCGCTTTCTGAGGGGTAAAGATCATGTAGTATTGAGACAAAAGAAGTGCCCATTTAGCCAATCTTGAATTCAGTGATCCTGGCTTTGTCATGAGAAGACGCAATGGGTTCACTCTGGAGATGACATGTATGGTTTGGCCGACCAAATAATGTCACGTCCTCTGAACAGCAAAGACGAGAGCCAAACCCTCTTTCTCGATAGGATTATAGCGAGATTCCGCCCCTATCAGAGTCCTGCTTAGATAATAAATGGCTTGCTCGTGACCATTGTCGTCCTTTTGAGCGAGGAGGGCACCGAGAGAATAGTCCTTTGCTTTTACATAAAGCAAGAATGGTTTCCCTGATGTAGGGCCCACTAAGACTGGAGGCTTTGTGAGGTATCTCTTGATGTCTTCATAAGCTTCCTGGCAAGCTTGATCCCATACGAAGGAAGCACCCTTTTTCATGAGTTGGGTGAACGGTTGGCAGCGGCCCGAGAGATTTGCAATAAATCTTCTAATATAAGCCAGCCTGCCTTGCAAGCCTCTAAGCTCTTTGAGATTCCTCGGTGGATGCATGCTCTGAATGGCTTTGACTTTGTCTGGGTCAAGATGAATTCCTTTTGACGTAACAATGAACCCAAGGAACTTGCCACTTGACACTCCCAAGAAGGATTTTGTCGGATTCATTTTCAGTTGATGAGCCCGCATTATGTCGAACATCGTTCTCAAATCGCGGAGATGTTCATCCTTGCTGCGGCTTTTGACAGCAATGTCGTCGACATAGCATTCCACCGTTTTTCGAAGATGGTCGCGGAAGATTGTACTCATTGCCCGCTGATAGGTTGCTCCGGCGTTATTCAGTCCGAAGGGCATTACGGTGTAGCAGTATACCCCCAATAGTGTTCAGAACGAAGTATGCTTTTCGTCGTCGGGATACATCTTAATCTGATTGTACCCTAAAAAACCGTCCATGAAAGACATCCTTTCGAATGCACATGTGTTGTCGATCATGACATCGGTGATAGGTAGCGGAAATTTGTCTTTAGGACAGGCCGTATTGAGATCGCGGTAGTCGATGCAGATCCGTATTTTCCCGTTTTTCTTGAGGACGGGGACGATGTTAGCAACCCAATCTGGATGTTGTTCCTCCCGGATGAAGCCACATGCAATGAGCTTGTGAATTTCGGCTTCAATAGCTTCCATAATGTTTGGGCGAAATCGACGTTGTTGCTGCTTGACTGGCTTGATGTCAGGTTTGATATTTAGACGGTGCATGGCTACTTGCGGATCAAGTCCGGGCATGTCTTCGTAGCTCCATGCGAAGACGTCTATATACTCCTTTACGAGTATTATCAATTCTTCCTTTTCTGTAAGTGATAGGCTTTCACTTATAAAGATGGGCTTAGGGTAGTCTTGACTACCCAAGTTGACCTGCATCACCTTATCTTCAGTAGGTGGTTCGCGCAATTCGAATCGCTTTTCCCATTGGAGGTCTAATTGCTGGGCTCATAGTTCCTCATCAGTAGCTTCTGCAGGCTCCAATTGATTGACAGTGAGATTCTCGAACATCATTCCCACACTGATATCTGAGTCCCATTCGGAGGATGAGGCTGAATGTGATGGAATTGGTTCATCGTCTGTGAATTGAACCGTCGCTGACGATGTGGGTGTAACATATCCCAACCCCCTGCGTGTGCTATCATAGTAATTTGCAGGCTTCCCTTTTGGCACAAAGTTACGCAGCAAGCTCCGCCTTCCTTTTCAAAAATTCAGGCATTCTCCATGCCTTAGGTCATATCCCATTTTCTTCATAATATGGCGCGCTGGCCGCGCATAATGAAAGAATTGTGGAGTGTCTGAGTCTGAACTTGAATCTGCGGCCATGGGTTCCCGTGGTTGGGTTCTGCCGAAAATTATCAGTAACTGGCCTTCTTTGGATGGCGGGATCACAAAACGGCTCCTTCTGCGGATTCCATGGGCGTACTGGACGCACTTGGCTTATGTAAAGGCATGTGCAGAGAGCTATCCGTAATGGATTCAAATAGCCCAACACTCGCAGGATAATCAAAAGAAATATTATCATTAATTACCCATTCACCTTCATCCTCTGAAGGAGTATTACATAGGGGATTATTGAGACATGCTATAATTAGTTCACCAATCAGAATGGCTGGCATGCCTGCTTCGGATTCTGAATCCGCCTCATTGCCGCTTTCATCATCATCTGGCAATGGTTTTTTAAGTGCTCCACGGGCCTCTTGATACAGGAGAGCGTCGGTGAAGTAATTTTTCACCCCTTTGAATGGTTGCTTTTCAGCAAAGACAGTTCGAACTGTCGCGTCATCTTCAACATATTTGAAGCATTGGTGCACGGTGGAGGGAACGATCCAGTTGGCATGGATCCATGGTCGTCCTAGCAGCAGGTTATATGACGTGTCAGCGTCAATGACATAGCATGTCACTTCTAACTTCAGGCTCCCGATTCTGCAACGGAGTTGGATTTTCCCCAGTGGGTGACTGCTCCCGGCATTGAAACCGTATATTGTAGTGGTGGTTATGGACAACCTATACAGCGGTATGCTGAGGAAGTAGAGAAGCCTTTTGGGGATGATGCTGAGTGCGGACCCCGGGTCGACTTGTACTCTTTCAATGCACGTTAAACCGATATATCCGGTGTAATACAGAGGTCGATCGTGCTTGTTGTCTTTGAGAAGCATATGTTCCGCTGTGAAGGTAATAGCGGGCACCTTTGATTGTGCATGATGACATTCTGGGCACCGAGGCTGGGTGTCATCATTAGGGACCTCTGGCATGCATGTCAGAAAGGATTCTGAATTGGCTAGCGCATCCCTGAGTGCTTCTCTTGTCTCTTTTGAGAGACGAAGGAGCTCGTGTATTGTAATACGAGCTGGGATATTATCCAGCGTGGCTAATATGTCAAAACGAAAGGGCGTGTCAAGCCCTGGGCCTGAAGGCTTCTTCAGGACATGGTCGAATCGGACCTCCTTAGGCTTTTCTTTTCCTTTGACTGGAACTGGAGCGGATACTGGTATTTGTACTGACGTCGTTTGCTGTTGTATCTCGTCAGTAGACTTCTCATACTGCCTTAAGTATGATTTTCCAGATCGGGTGCCTGTCGGCTGAGGTACATCGGCCTGCGTTGTGCAAGCATGTTTTTCTCCTTCTGAATCACTGAGGGAAGCTGAAGTAAGATTGCAGTCGTCCGGCAGGAGGGAGATGACATTGCAAGATTTGCCCTTTGACTTAGGGCTCTTTGAATCCCACTGCATGTCTTGGACGAGGTCTGGGTGTATCCACATGACTTCCCCTGTCTCTAATGTTAAGGGAACAAGACCCTTATTATCTTGAGCTGTAGCTGGAGGATGCTTGACTTCCAACCGTGGCGCAGGGACTGAATAAGTCCCGTCAGGAACTGCGACCTTTGGAGTTTTGCCAAACTCGAGGGTCACCATATTGGCAGTGACTTTCTTCTGCTCCGTCTTCAATGTCAGAACCCCGGCGTCGACCAAGGCTTGAATTTTATCTTTGAGGACATAGCACTTGTCGGTAGGATGGTGAATCATCCTATGGTAGAGACAGTATTTGGGGTCGTTTGTGCGTCCTATCTCATTGGGACGCCGAGCATCTGGCAGCTTCATTTTATTCCCTTTGTAAAGCAAATGGAATATCGTGACCACCTGATCGTCTTTGAAGGAGTACTGTTTTGGAGGGAACTTAGGCTCCTGATTGTTGAAGCCGCTCTTCTTAGCCTTCGACTGCACGTCCCCGGACAATTCAACGGACATAGTCTCCTTCCCTTTGGCTTGAGAAGACTGCGCCATGTCGCTACGTCCTTTGTTGTTCATACCCCATTTGCCTTTGGGGGTAGATGGTTCGAACTTTTTAGCCGACTTTTCAGCTATCTTAGCTTGTTCGACCAATTCTTTCCAGGTATGGGCTTTGACAGCCCCTATGCGAACTTCTACCTGGTCTAAGAAGTTGTGCCTGTACGTCTGTAAGAGCATGGGTAGTGGCATCCCTGCTGGGCACATAAGAGACAAGTTTCTGAATCGCTCAATGTAGTCACGGACAGATTCGCCCCTCTTCTGTATGGTGGAGAGGAGCTTATCCATGGTTACCTCGGTATCGTCCTCATAGAAATCAGAGAGGAATCGGGTCTCCAGGTCAACCCAGGAATTGATAGAGCCCGGAGGGAGACTTTGGAACCAGTCAAATGCCACCCCCTTCAAGGTGCCAATGAACAGCCTAGCCATGATGGCACCGTTGCCTATAACATTACCGATCTGAGACCGGAAATAGTAGATGTGCTAATTTTGTGAACTTTTACCATCGTACGTGTGCAACGTTGGTGGTTTGAACTTCGGTGGGTATGGCACTGAATCCCACTCCAATGGGTAAGGACGACTGCCCCTACTTTCTTTAATTCATCCCTCTGAGTTAGGGATGCAATTTGAGCTTAAAGGCCTTTAAGGACTTCGGCGTCTAAAGAAGAATCCTCCTTAGATTTCTCCGTCTTGGCTGCTCATTGCTAAAATGTTCCTCCTCATCACGATTGCTCCTGGCATCATTGTTATTGCGATTACTGAGGAGTTGAGCGAGCATCTGTTGATTGTTGTCCAGAGCTTCTTGCTGGGTCTTGGAAGTTTGCTCCTGAGCTTCCAAACGTCGACGAAGGTCGTCATTAGCATTATCAGCCATGTTGACTGATGCCCTGTCTGTTTGCACTGAGCTAACTGTCGCCGAAGAGGCGTAGCCGCTGTCTTCATCTTCTTCATCCGATGGTTGGAATGATCTCCTGGACTCCGGCGAGGCTAGGGCCGTTGAAGAGGAAGGCTGTTCATAATTATAGGGTATTGCCACCCTAGATCTGGTGTTTCGGAAAACACCTTCTTCATGCACCAAGACTTCGCCTAAGCATGGGCTGTAATCTGGATCTGGGGAGCTGTAGGGGGTGTCGTCAGCTGTTTGTCTTCCCCTGCGCAGCTCTCGTCCCCTTCCGGTCATGTTGACGGATGCAGAGGGTAGATCTCGCGAGATGCTTCTTTTGCGATGCTTCCTCGGGGCCCGTACCGATAGTCGATCAAAAACTGATCGTCGTCTTGGAGGAGTGGCGGGGATTGGTCCCAGCCGGCAATGGACCGAGTGGAGTGTCACCAACTGACATCCCACTTGTTAACAACAGGAGGAAGAGGTTTGTTTTTTTGTCAACAATTCCCTCAAATCAGACCCAGTTGGGTCTCTACAATCAAGCGCAAAGGCTCTTTTGGGTCGCACATAGGACGATGTCCTGCTCCTTTTATCCTTGCAGAAGGGATTAGCACTGAATAGTGCTTCGATTCTAGCTTCTCCACAAAGCGCAAGCTTAGCGCTTAACGAACCGGAGGGCGGAGCACGCTGTGGTGCTTTACCCGCTATGCTGCTGCGAAGGCAATTAGCCTCAGATGGCACTTTGGCTCTAGCTTCGCGGTCATAAACCATGCGCGTATGCTGTGGTACAGTAGCTTCGCTCATGAAACCGAGGCCGGCGCGAGGCATTGCTGCTCTTGAATTGGGCGACGGTATGATTACCGTCGTGACTTCGCGATTAGCAGCATTGCTGGAGCAGATAGGCATCTTGCCTTTTCCTTCGCGAGAGAGGCGCGGTTTTGGCGTAGCTACGCCTGAGGCTTCGGCCAGAGACTTCTGTTTAGGCCTCCACATCCGCTTTGGCAGAGGATACTTTGGTTCACAAGGAACCTGATTAGCCACACGCGAGGGTGAAGGGTGTTGGCAGAATTCTGCTTCTGGTTCCTGCTTCGAAACCTTGGTCATGGAGACCTTTCTATGCTTCCGTGCTCGAAGCATTAGACCACCCCCAGAGAGGACTTCTTCAAATCTTCCTTGATCGAACTGAACCACCAGGTTCTCGAAAGTGAAGGACTTGGACTGCGGGCGTGCTTCCTTGTTGCGCCAGAGAACCGCAGTAGGTTCGCAGAGAACCTTTTCTATCTCCGCAGAGACTTTCCTTGAAGATTTAGCCAGAGAGGCTCTGGCTGCACCGGCTTTTCTGAATTCAGAGTTAGACCCGAAGGTCTGTTCGTCGCATTGCGACACTTGATTCTCGGCAGTGGAGAATTTCATCCCCAGCGGAGTCGCCATCTTGTTTTCCATTAAAATTGCAAAGGGGAAACTTACAATAAAAGGGTTTGAGGAGCTAAATTACAAGTATTCTTAAAAAGATTACAAGTAGATCTCCTCAGAGATTCTGGAGAAGTGTCCCGATAGGAGTCTGGTCAGCGCGCGACCACTTTGTCCCTTTGACGATGCGAGCGATGAGATTCCCTTCTCGCCTGGTTGGGGAATCAGAGAACAGAAGGCTGGTAGAACCCTCTTGTTACTTCTCAAAACCGCCTTCAATTAGGAATTCCTTCTCGCCTGGTTCTGGAGATTCCTTGAGAAGAAAGTATTTAGGGTATCAGCACCCTGATTAGAGAAGCAATTCTCTAAAAAGTCTCTGAATTCAAGAGCGCACGGTGCTTTGTGAAGAAGTCTCTACTTGTGGGGTCCTCTCTCTTGCGTATCGCCTCTCTCTCTTTTTTTTTGTGCCCCTGGTGGGCTATTTATAAGGAGAACAAAGGGCATAACCGTCCCTCGAAGATATAGAAACAGATTGAATCGAATCTGTTTAAATCTGGAAAGTAGCCTTGCTGCGAGGCTAGGATCAGCTTCTGCGAAGTTAGAAATGGCAGATCGGTTGATCTTCTTGATCTGTTTGATCCTTTCCATATCGTTAGAGGATTTTCTCTGATCTTCTTACCCGTTTTAGAAGAGTCAAGAGATTGTGGCAATCAACTGCCAAATTTGATCTCAGATTTGATCTTGATTGGAATTGATCTTGATCCTGATTAGATTTGATCTAATCTGGAGATTTGATTGGTCAAAGGTTGACCACAGCAGACCAGCAGCGGCGATGCCCGCTTTGAACTCACAGTGGAGCTGGAGGCAGTATCTGGCGAAGTCCGAAGAAAGCTCTTCAGCGGAGCTAGATGTCGTCTGTGGCGAAGCTACCATATACCCTTTCTGCACAGTTGTGAAATCACCTAGAGGGGGGGTGAATAGGTGATGGCTATATGAAATATGGCAATAATGCGGAATTAAAATTCTACTTAACAATTAGCTCAATTAAAAAGACTTGCAATGTAAAAGACAATAAATAGTGCAAGAATTAAAGAGAGTTAGAGTTTAGAGAAAATTGAGCAAACGCAAACACGAGGATATGTTTCCGAGGTTCGAGCCACGCTCTACGTCCCCGCCTTCACACTTGAAGGATTTTCACTATTGTTGATCCCACTGGATCGCCAATACAAGGACACACTTGTCCAATCTCTCGTGATGCCGCAACACCACCGGAGCACACTAGCTCGCTTGAGGCCGATGCCTTTACAACTTCGCTCAAGAAGAAGGTTGATCACACTTGATCACAAAACGCTCACTTAGCACAATCCTATAACCAATATGTAGAAGTAGAACTTGGGATTGTGAAGTGCAAAAACTAGAGTGAAGTAGAGGAGTTAGCTTCAAGAGGGTGTTTGGAAATTTTGGCTTTGGAAATCTTTTTCTAAAATGAAAGCTTTAAAAATCACTTGTAAAATTATTGTGAAAATTGTTGTCTTATCATGTTGAAGTGACCACCTATTTATAGGGGATGGAAGACAGGGTAAAACTGGTGAAGAAATTCGTTGGGTGAAGATCCCAACAAAAACAGTCAGAAAAATATAGCTGTTGGAATCTGTCAGACTTTTCTGACAGCTGCCGGTCGACCCGGTCGGTCGACCACCAACGGTCATATTTCTGACCGTTGGGGGAAACCGGTCGACCGCCCCGGTCGACCCAAATAAATAGAGAGCACTGTCAAGTGCCCGGTCGACCCGAGCGGTCAGCCGACGTGCACACATGCACAGCGTGCATGTCGGTCGACCCGAGCGGTCGACCGGCCTCTGTCAGGTCTGATAAAACAGACTCTGCAGAAACCAGAAAAAGGAAATGGGTTTTGATTTTAAGGTTTAAGGATCTTTATAAAAGAGGTACTAGACTTATTAAACCTAAGAGTATGATCATAGATCAATACTCAAACATGTTATATCATTTTGATAGAAAAATCCTTTTTAACAAAAACTTGTTTTTCCAAAAATCGTTTTTCCAAAACTTGATATTTCTAAAACTAATTTCCAAAACATGTTAACTCTAAAACCTAAGTTGGAAATAATCTGAAATAGAAATTCTCTTTGAAGCCACGAAGCAAACTAAAATGTGTGTGAGTGACAATCCCATAAATCTACTTCTAACATCTAGGTTTTGACAAAAAGTCTAAAAGAAAAGTAAAATACAAATCTTGGTCTCTTCTTCAATGTCTTTATTCTGAAGCTTTCTATTGTGCTTGGCTTGGGAATGCAAATCTTTAGCGGTATCCAAACTTGTGAGTCTTGATAGTGGAGTCGTCAAATCAACTTGTTTTGAACCTGAAATTCTTTAAAACAAAATTGTTAAATACATAACTAAATATGGTTTGTTATCATCAAAATATTCATCGGGATATTAGGCTAATGGCCTTTGGGCCTACAATCTCCCCCTTTTTGATGATGACAAAACATATATAGTTATTACAAATATTTTGGGTAGAGACTTCAAGTGAAGCTCCCCCTCAACACATGCATATACAAAAAATACATAAAAGCACATGCATATAAAAAATATAAAAGGTACTTAGGCATAGATGAGCGACACAAATAAAGCAATCATATACAAGTCCATGCCAAAAATAACTCATGCCATAAAAGATAATCATGTTCATACATGTTCACAACACAAACACATCAAATATCCAGTACATGTCCACAATACTAAAAATAACACAAAAAGATGTCCAACATAAATACAAAATACAAATACACAAAATATAAGTCTCTCTCATCAATAACTCTCCCCCTTTTTGACATCATCAAATAAGGGGAAATCACTTAGCACCACCATCGTCCTCAGACGAGCTATCCTCATCATCGTCTTCCTCAGACGAGCTCTCCGCAGCAACGCCCTCAGCCATCTTCTCATCACCATCATCGTCTTCCTCTGAAGAAGAAGAAGAAGCTGCTGCCTCCTCTGGATCAATGCCTGCGACACCTGGCTGTGGAGGTGGAGCCGCAGAAGGATCTCTGGCAGGAAATGGAGGACCGAAGGATGGAAGTGGTCGGGCAATGGATGTGGGATCAGGATCAAGCATATTTAACTTCACAAAGAGTACCTCAAATTGCGAGTCCACGTATCTCATGGAGTCAGCAAAGTAAGACATATCATTGCGAATTCCCTGAAAATGCAAGTCCATATCCGCACGAAAGGCTGCATCTCGCTGCTCGATCCAAGACTGGTGCTCCTGGATCTGAGAGAGAATCTCA
Organism: Agave tequilana; assembly: GCA_038442645.1. Classification (NCBI taxonomy): domain Eukaryota; kingdom Viridiplantae; phylum Streptophyta; class Magnoliopsida; order Asparagales; family Asparagaceae; genus Agave; species Agave tequilana. The sequence continues at coordinate 45,043 of JAVJIF010025521.1, read as the reverse complement.
GAAGAAATGAAAGACTAAAAATCAGGAGATATAGATGGCCCGGGAGCAGAGGAAGTCCCTGGGGTAGAAGAGGACCCTGGGGCCGAAGATGACCCTGGAACATCAGCAGGAGGAACAGGAGCCTGCTCAAGAGTATGACGACGCATCTGAGCTTGCATCCTCTTCAAAAGAACGCTGTCTAAGTTCACAGCGGGTTGAGAAGGACTCTCTGAAGATAGATCAAAACCTAGTCTCTGAAGAAGATAAGTGATAAGCATCCCATAAGGCAAGTGCCTACCGGGCATGCGGATCTGATCTGAGGCCATATGAGTAGCAATGAAATGTGGGAAATCAATCTTAATGCCTTTCAGAAGGCAATAGATGATTAGAGGAACTAGACCCCTGGCATTGCTATACTTACCAGATTTGGGTAAAATATTATAGAAGACAAATTTGGCTAGGATTTGGGCGGTGAACGTGAACTTGTTCACTTCCTCATTCTTAACCAAACCGGGGTTGTCATCCCCGTGAATCAAGGTGGAAGCGGTGAGCGCAGACTCACCGTCTGGATATTCAAAGTCCTGGAGATCAAAAGAGTAAACATCAACTCCTCCAGAGGAGAGATGCAGAAAATCAGCAAATTGTCCTAGAGGGATGTCAATATCCCTTCCTAGAACACGAGATCTAACTCGATTTCCCTCGAAAGCATAATTGGCATAGAAGTAATGCACTAGGGAGGTGTATACTGGTTCCCTAATGGTCATAAACTGATCCAATGAATTTCTTCTCAGGATGCGAGGGATGTTGAGATGTTCAAAATCTTTGAGAATAACACATCTCCCTGAAATGACTGATTTCTTTGAAAGTTGGATGAATCTATTTTCAGCAAGGTCATTAATGAAAGGACGTTTAGGTTTAGGGGTGAAGGATGAGGAAGGAACCACAGTTTTTCCTTTCTCACTCCTAGATCTTTTAGACATTTTGGAGAAAATGGATGATTTTAGGTTAAAATAGTTAGGGCTTGATCTAATCAACAAGGAAAGCTAAAGATCTTGACAAGGGTATGAAGAACTTAAAACTAGATATCAAGAACAACAGGAAAAATGTGATTTTTACCTGAAATAAGAATCACAAACCCTAGATCTGAGAGGACTTCGAATTTCTTCAAAATAGACGGAGAAGAGGTCCTGAAACTGAAGATCCAACACCAAGAGAGGGAATCAAACTCGGATTATGAAGGAATTTGAGTCGATTTGAGAGTTTGAAATTTGAGAGAAAGAGGGGAAAGAAATCGCCGGTTGAAAGTGAGAAAGAGTGAGAGAAACAGTGTTATAAATAGACAGATTAGGGCATGAAATCGACGCACGGTCGACAGGGTCGGTCGACCCAGAAAACCAGAGAGCTCTGACAGACAGAGCGGTCGACCGTACGGGTCGGCCGAATTTTCCCGAGAGCTCTGACAGATCTCGCGGTCGACCGTACGGGTCGGCCGGTAACAGAAAAGAATAAAAGGTATTCTTCCAGGCGAAGTCGGTCGACCGGGACTCAGAGCCGGTCGGCCGGCTTTGCCAAAAACCTGTCAACAGCAAATGCCCTTAAAAAAATTTAAAAAGAAATTTTAACAAATAAGTAGGATATATTTAACATACAAGATTATAACAATATGTTTTTAAATCTTCATTAAGTTATCATATCAACCAAAAATTCACACAAGACATTTTATTTAATTAATTTTTTTCATACAAAAACAAAGTTTTTAGAGATGTTGAAACCGAATACCCGGTGAAGGGTTCTGAACTTCATCCTCTTGATTCCTCATGAATGAGTTGAGGTGCGCAATTGCCATCTCTAATGTATTTGCTTTGAATATGAAATTTTTACAAAATTTATTTCTAGTTTTGAAATACAATGTGTATATATAGATATATAATCTAGGCTAGACATGTGGACATTCAATAAATATGGTATAAAAGACAAGATATCAAAATTAAAACATGGCATATACACAATCATGATAGAGATGTAGGTTTACACTAACATATATCAATGTAGCATAAAAGTAAACTAACAATCCTATACATTTGTATATATAACCAAAATTGAAAACTTTTAAATGGAGAGGTTACCAAACGAGGGCAATCTCCAAAATAGGTGCCTCCATGATAGCGATGCAAGCGACGATGTGTTCGTTAGGCATTGTTGCATCCACCACCCGGGCACCGTCTCCCCCTAAGTCTTGGAGGATGAAGATCCACCTGTATCATTTAAGTTTGGTGGGTCTTTTGATACCCATATTTTCTTGGGTCCTATAGGGTTAGTACCGGGGCGAAACCAAACATATTTATTGTTCATATTATGTTTAGCAAAACAAAATTTTTCTAAATGGCCTTTGTGGCTACAATGCGTGCAAACATAAATTCTACCACTACCATACATGTATGCATGCTTATGTGAGTGTGCATGTTTTCGTGCATGTGTATGATGAGTGTGTTTCCCTTGGGTTACTCCCTTGGGAAATCTTGATGCAAATTTATTTAAATCAAATGCACATTTTTTAAGAGTTGAATCTAAAACATCAACCCGTTTTTGAATTTCCAAAAATTCATTTTTGTTACATGATGCAATGGGGGTTTTCCCTTTACAAGCTAGTTTATATTTTTCAAAATCAATTTTTAGATTCTTAAAAGCGTTAGCTAAATCATCTTTTTCTTTAACTACAATATCAATTTTATTTTTCAAAGTATCATTTTTCCTTTTTAACTTTTTATTATAAGATTGAGAAATCTCATATCTATGTTGTAACTCTTCGAAAAATTGAGCTAACTCATCCATTGTTAACTCATCATCATCTATAGAGTTGTCGAGAGTTACCTTAGTTGCATCCTCCCCATGTGCCATGAAACACATGTGCGCGGCGTTGATTTCCTCTTCGGATTCCGACTCCGTGTCATCCCAAGTGGCCACCATAGCTTTCTTCTTCTTTGGCCCATTCTTGGAGGTTGTGGCTTGGAGAACGGGGCAATCGGCGATGAGATGTCCGATCTTCTTGCAATGGAAGCAAGGACCGGGCTCCTCTCTTTTCCTTTCAAATCTTCCTTGAGGTTTCCCTCTTCGGAAGTTGCTTTGCCTCCCCTTCTTGTAAAACATCTTGCCCACCTTCCGGATGAGCATAGCAAAATCCTCATCGCAATCTTTCGATGAGTCATCCTCGTCATGGATGGTCGGAGTGGCTTTGAAGGCGATTGCTTTCTTCTTTGGCGCCTCCCTTTCTTCTCGTACTTTCATCTCCATCTCACGCGTCTTGAGATTTCCGATGAAGCCGGAGAAGTTCATCTCCTCCCTATCGTTGAGCTCCTTGAGGGTGGTTGCCTTTACTTCCCATGCTTTGGGAAGAGCTCTAATGACCTTCCTTATCTTTTGGTCATTGTCGATTGCGTCACCTAAAGAAGATAAGGCATTAGTAATCTTGGTGAAACGCGTGAGCATGTCATCAATGCTCTCATTATCAAACATATAGAAATTCTCATATTGAGAACGTAACAAGTCAATCTTAGATCTTTTGACTTGTGACGTTCCCTCATGAGTCACAATTAAAATGTTCCAAACTTCAAATGCGGATTTGCAATTAATGATGCGAGATAGGTCATCCTCATTTAGAGCTTGGGTCAAGGCATATTGGGCTCTAGCATTTGCTTCATAGTCCTTGGTGGTGTCCTCGGACCATGTTTTCTCATCGGTGAGAGGTTCTATAAATTCTTTTGTTATAGCCCTAGCAACCCTAACTCCTAGGGACTTAAGGAATAGGTTCATCTTGACTTTCCAAATGGGAAAGTTCAAGCCATCAAATTTGGGTGGGGACTTGATGCTAGAAAAGTCAATGGATGCCATGAAAACAAATAGTAATGCACAAACAAATATAAATGCACAAGTAGATATAGCCAAAAACAAGGATCTCCCTAAGGTGGTTAAACCAAATACTAGGGTTAGACTCTGATACCAATTGAAATCACCTAGAGGGGGGTGAATAGGTGATGGCTATATGAAATATGGCAATAATGCGGAATTAAAATTCTACTTAACAATTAGCTCAATTAAAAAGACTTGCAATGTAAAAGACAATAAATAGTGCAAGAATTAAAGAGAGTTAGAGTTTAGAGAAAATTGAGCAAACGCAAACACGAGGATATGTTTCCGAGGTTCGAGCCACGCTCTACGTCCCCGCCTTCACACTTGAAGGATTTTCACTATTGTTGATCCCACTGGATCGCCAATACATGGACACACTTGTCCAATCTCTCGTGATGCCACAACACCACCGGAGCACACTAGCTCGCTTGAGGCCGATGCCTCTACAACTTCGCTCAAGAAGAAGGTTGATCACACTTGATCACAAAACGCTCACTTAGCACAATCCTATAACCAATATGTAGAAGTAGAACTTGGGATTGTGAAGTGCAAAAACTAGAGTGAAGTAGAGGAGTTAGCTTCAAGAGGGTGTTTGGAAATCTTTTTCTAAAATGAAAGCTTTAAAAATTACTTGTAAAATTGTTGTGAAAATTGTTGTCTTATCATGTTGAAGTGACCACCTATTTATAGGGGATGGAAGACAGGGTAAAACTGGTGGAGAAATTCGTTGGGTGAAGATCCCAACAAAAACAGTCAGAAAAATATAGCTGTTGGAGTCTGTCAGACTTTTCTGACAGCTGCCGGTCGACCCGGTCGGTCGACCGCCAATGGTCATATTTCTGACCGTTGGGGGAAACCGGTCGACCGCCCTGGTCGACCCAAACAAACAGAGAGCACTGTCAAGTGCCCGGTCGACCCGAGCGGTCGGCCGACGTGCACACATGCACAGCGTGCATGTCGGTCGACCCGAGCGGTCAACCGGCCTCTGTCAGGTCTGATAAAACAGACTCTGCAGAAACCAGAAAAAGGAAATGGGTTTTGATTTTAAGGTTTAAAGATCTTTATAAAAGAGGTACTAGACTTATTAAACCTAAGAGTATGATCATAGATCAATACTCAAACATGTTATATCATTTTGATAGAAAAATCCTTTTTAACAAAAACTTGTTTTTCCAAAAATCGTTTTTCCAAAACTTGATATTTCTAAAACTAATTTCCAAAACATGTTAACTCTAAAACCTAAGTTGGAAATAATCTGAAATAGAAATTCTCTTTGAAGCCATGAAGCAAACTAAAATGTGTGTGAGTGACAATCCCATAAATCTACTTCTAACATCTAGGTTTTGACAAAAAGTCTAAAAGAAAAGTAAAATACAAATCTTGGTCTTTTCTTCAATGTCTTGATTCTGAAGCTTTCTATTGTGCTTGGCTTGGGAATGCAAATCTTTAGCGGCGTCCAAACTTGTGAGTCTTGATAGTGGAGCCGTCAAATCAACTTGTTTTGAACCTGAAATTCTTTTAAACAAAATTGTTAAATACATAACTAAATATGGTTTGTTATCATCAAAATATTCATCGGGATATTGGGCTAATGGCCTTTGGGCCAACAATCTCCCCCTTTTTGATGATGACAAAACATATATAGTTATTACAAATATTTTGGGTAGAGACTTCAAGTGAAGCTCCCCCTCAACACATGCATATACAAAAAATACATAAAAGCACATGGATATAAAAAATATAAAAGGTACTTAGGCATAGATGAGCGACACAAATAAAGCAATCATATACAAGTCCATGCCAAAAATAACTCATGCCATAAAAGATAATCATGTTCATACATGTTCACAACACAAACACATCAAATATCCAGTACATGTCCACAATACTAAAAATAACACAAAAAGATGTCCAACATAAATACAAAATACAAATACACAAAATATAAGTCTCTCTCATCAATAACTCTCCCCCTTTTTGACATCATCAAATAAGGGGAAATCACTTAGCACCACCATCGTCCTCAGACGAGCTATCCTCATCATCGTCTTCCTCAGACGAGCTCTCCGCAGCAACGCCCTCAACCATCTTCTCATCACCATCATCGTCTTCCTCTGAAGAAGAAGAAGAAGCTGCTGCCTCCTCTGGATCAATGCCTGCGACACCTGGCTGTGGAGGTGGAGCCGCAGAAGGATCTCTGGCAGGAAATGGAGGACCGAAGGATGGAAGTGGTCGGGCAATGGATGTGGGATCAGGACCAAGCATATTGAACTTCACAAAGAGTGCCTCAAATTGCTAGTCCACGTATCTCATGGAGTCAGCAAAGTAAGACATATCATTGCGAATTCCCTGAAAGCGCAAGTCTATATCCGCACGAAAGGCTGCATCTCGCTTCTTTGGCGCCTCCCTTTCTTCTCGTACTTTCATCTCCATCTCACGCGTCTTGAGATTTCCGATGAAGCCGGAGAAGTTCATCTCCTCCCTATCGTTGAGCTCCTTGAGGGTGGTTGCCTTTACTTCCCATGCTTTGGGAAGAGCTCTAATGACCTTCCTTATCTTTGGTCATTATCGATTGCGTCACCTAAAGAAGATAAGGCATTAGTAATCTTGGTGAAACGCGTGAGCATGTCATCAATGCTCTCATTATCAAACATATAGAAATTCTCATATTGAGAACGCAACAAGTCAATCTTAGATCTTTTGACTTGTGACGTTCCCTCATGAGTCACAATTAAAATGTTCCAAACTTCAAATGCGGATTTGCAATTAATGATGCGAGATAGGTCATCCTCATTTAGAGCTTGGGTCAAGGCATATTGGGCTCTAGCATTTGCTTCATAGTCCTTGGTGGTGTCCTCGGACCATGTTTTCTCATCTGTGAGAGGATCTATAAATTCTTTTGTTATGGCCCTAGCAACCCTAACTCCTAGGGACTTAAGGAATAGGTTCATCTTGACTTTCCAAATGGGAAAGTTCAAGCCATCAAATTTGGGTGGGGACTTGATGCTAGAAAAGTCAATGGATGCCAAGAAAACAAATAGTAATGCACAAACAAATATAAATGCACAAGTAGATATAGCCAAAAACAAGGATCTCCCTAAGGTGGTTAAACCAAATACTAGGGTTAGGCTCTGATACCAATTGAAATCACCTAGAGGGTGGGTGAATAGGTGATGGCTATATGAAATATGGCAATAATGCGGAATTAAAATTCTACTTAACAATTAGCTCAATTAAAAAGACTTGCAATGAAAAAGACAATAAATAGTGCAAGAATTAAAGAGAGTTAGAGTTTAGAGAAAATTGAGCAAACGCAAACACGAGGATATGTTTCCTAGGTTCGAGCCACGCTCTACGTCCCCGCCTTCACACTTGAAGGATTTCCACTATTATTGATCCCACTGGATCGCCAATACAAGGACACACTTGTCCAATCTCTCGTGATGCCACAACACCACCGGAGCACACTAGCTCGCTTGAGGCCGATGCCTCTACAACTTTGCTCAAGAAGAAGGTTGATCACACTTGATCACAAAATGCTCACTTAGCACATTCCTATAACCAATATGTAGAAGTAGAACTTGGGATTGTGAAGTGCAAAAACTAGAGTGAAGTAGAGGAGTTAGCTTCAAGAGGGTGTTTGGAAATTTTGGCTTTGGAAATCTTTTTCTAAAATGAAAGCTTTAAAAATCACTTGTAAAATTGTTGTGAAAATTGTTGTCTTATCATGTTGAAGTGACCACCTATTTATAGGGGATGGAAGACAGGGTAAAACTGGTGGGGAAATTCGTTGGGTGAAGATCCCAACAAAAACAGTCAGAAAAATATAGCTGTTGGAGTCTGTCAGACTTTTCTGACAGCTGCCGGTCGACCCGATCGGTCGACCGCCAACGGTCATATTTCTGACCGTTGGGGGAAACCGGTCGACCGCCCCGGTCGACCCAAACAAACAGAGAGCACTGTCAAGTGCCCGGTCGACCCGAGCGATCGGCCGACGTGCACACATGCACAGCGTGCATGTCGGTCGACCCGAGCGGTCGACCGGCCTCTGTCAGGTCTGATAAAACAGACTCTGCAGAAACCAGAAAAAGGAAATGGGTTTTGATTTTAAGGTTTAAGGATCTTTATAAAAGAGGTACTAGACTTATTAAACCTAAGAGTATGATCATAGATCAATACTCAAACATGTTATATCATTTTGATAGAAAAATCCTTTTTAACAAAAACTTGTTTTTCCAAAAATCGTTTTTCCAAAACTTGATATTTCTAAAACTAATTTCCAAAACATGTTAACTCTAAAACCTAAGTTGGAAATAATCTGAAATAGAAATTCTCTTTGAAGCCATGAAGCAAACTAAAATGTGTGTGAGGTATAATCCCATAAATCTACTTCTAACATCTAGGTTTTGACAAAAAGTCTAAAAGAAAAGTAAAATACAAATCTTGGTCTTTTCTTCAATGTCTTGATTCTGAAGCTTTCTATTGTGCTTGGCTTGGGAATGCAAATCTTTAGCGGCGTCCAAACTTGTGAGTCTTGATAGTGGAGCCGTCAAATCAACTTGTTTTGAACCTGAAATTCTTTTAAACAAAATTGTTAAATACATAACTAAATATGGTTTGTTATCATCAAAATATTCATCGGGATATTGGGCTAATGGCCTTTGGGCCAACAATCTCCCCCTTTTTGATGATGACAAAACATATATAGTTATTACAAATATTTTGGGTAGAGACTTCAAGTGAAGCTCCCCCTCAACACATGCATATACAAAAAATACATAAAAGCACATGCATATAAAAAATATAAAAGATACTTAGGCATAGATGAGCGACACAAATAAAGCAATCATATACAAGTCCATGCCAAAAATAACTCATGCCATAAAAGATAATCATGTTCATACATGTTCACAACACAAACACATCAAATATCCAGTACATGTCCACAATACTAAAAATAACACAAAAAGATGTCCAACATAAATACAAAATACAAATACACAAAATATAAGTCTTTCTCATCAATAACTCTCCCCCTTTTTGACATCATCAAATAAGGGGAAATCACTTAGCACCACCATCGTCCTCAGACGAGCTATCCTCATCATCGTCTTCCTCAGACGAGCTCTCCGCAGCAACGCCCTCAGCCATCTTCTCATCACCATCATCGTCTTCCTCTGAAGAAGAAGAAGAAGCTGCTGCCTCCTCTGGATCAATGCCTGCGACACCTGGCTGTGGAGGTGGAGCCGCAGAAGGATCTCTTGTAGGAAATGGAGGACCGAAGGATGGAAGTGGTCGGGCAATGGATGTGGGATCAGGACCAAGCATATTGAACTTCACAAAGAGTGCCTTAAATTGCGAGTCCACGCATCTCATGGAGTCAGCAAAGTAAGACATATCATTGCGAATTCCCTGAAAGCGCAAGTCCATATCCGCACGAAAGGCTGCATCTCGCATCTTTGGCGCCTCCCTTTCTTCTCGTACTTTCATCTCCATCTCATGCGTCTTGAGATTTCCGATGAAGCCGGAGAAGTCCATCTCCTCCCTATCGTTGAGCTCCTTGAGGGTGGTTGCCTTTACTTCCTATGCTTTGGGAAGAGCTCTAATGACCTTCCTTATCTTTTGATCATTGTCGATTGCGTCACCTAAAGAAGATAAGGCATTAGTAATCTTGGTGAAACGCGTGAGCATGTCATCAATGCTCTCATTATCAAACATATAGAAATTCTCATATTGAGAACGCAACAAGTCAATCTTAGATCTTTTGACTTGTGACGTTCCCTCATGAGTCACAATTAAAATGTTCCAAACTTCAAATGCGGATTTGCAATTAATGATGCGAGATAGGTCATCCTCATTTAGAGCTTGGGTCAAGGCATATTGGGCTCTAGCATTTGCTTCATAGTCCTTGGTGGTGTCCTCGGACCATGTTTTCTCATCGGTGAGAGATTCTATAAATTCTTTTGTTATGGCCCTAGCAACCCTAACTCCTAGGGACTTAAGGAATAGGTTCATCTTGACTTTCCAAATGGGAAAGTTCAAGCCATCAAATTTGGGTGGGGACTTGATGCCAGAAAAGTCAATGGATGCCATGAAAACAAATAGTAATGCACAAACAAATATAAATGCACAAGTAGATATAGCCAAAATAAGGATCTCCCTAAGGTGGTTAAACCAAATACTAGGGTTAGGCTCTGATACCAATTGAAATCACCTAGAGGGGGGTGAATAGGTGATGGCTATATGAAATATGGCAATAATGCGGAATTAAAATTCTACTTAACAATTAGCTCAATTAAAAAGACTTGCAATGTAAAAGACAATAAATAGTGCAAGAATTAAAGAGAGTTAGAGTTTAGAGAAAATTGAGCAAACGCAAACACGAGGATATGTTTCCAAGGTTCGAGCCACGCTCTACGTCCCCGCCTTCACACTTGAAGGATTTTCACTACTGTTGATCCCACTGGATCGCCAATACAAGGACACACTTGTCCAATCTCTCGTGATGCCGCAACACCACCGGAGCACACTAGCTCGCTTGAGGCCGATGCCTCTACAACTTCGCTCAAGAAGAAGGTTGATCACACTTGATCACAAAACGCTCACTTAGTACAATCCTATAACCAATATGTAGAAGTAGAACTTGGGATTGTGAAGTGCAAAAACTAGAGTGAAGTAGAGGAGTTAGCTTCAAGAGGGTGTTTGGAAATTTTGGCTTTGGAAATCTTTTTCTAAAATGAAAGCTTTAAAAATCACTTGTAAAATTGTTGTGAAAATTGTTGTCTTATCATGTTGAAGTGACCACCTATTTATAGGGGATGGAAGACAGGGTAAAACTGGTGGAGAAATTCGTTGGGTGAAGATCCCAACAAAAACAGTCAGAAAAATATAGTTGTTGGAGTCTGTCAGACTTTTCTGACGGCTGCCGGTCGACTCGGTCGGTCGACCGCCAACGGTCATATTTCTGACCGTTGGGGGAAACCGGTCGACCGCCCCGGGTGACCCAAACAAACAGAGAGCACTGTCAGGTGCCCGGTCGATCCGAGTGGTCGGCCGACGTGCACACATGCACAGCGTGCATGTCGGTCGACCCGAGCGGTCGACCGGCCTCTATCAGGTCTGATAAAACAGACTCTGCAGAAACCAGAAAAAGGAAATGGGTTTTGATTTTAAGGTTTAAGGATCTTTATAAAAGAGGTACTAGACTTATTAAACCTAAGAGTATGATCATAGATCAATACTCAAACATGTTATATCATTTTGATAGAAAAATCCTTTTTAACAAAAACTTGTTTTTCCAAAAATCGTTTTTCCAAAACTTGATATTTCTAAAACTAATTTCCAAAACATGTTAACTCTAAAACCTAAGTTGGAAATAATCTGAAATAGAAATTCTCTTTGAAGCCATGAAGCAAACTAAAATGTGTGTGAGTGACAATCCCATAAATCTACTTCTAACATCTAGGTTTTGACAAAAAGTCTAAAAGAAAAGTAAAATACAAATCTTGGTCTTTTCTTCAATGTCTTGATTCCGAAGCTTTCTATTGTGCTTGGCTTGGGAATGCAAATCTTTAGCGGCGTCCAAACTTGTGAGTCTTGATAGTGGAGCCGTCAAATCAACTTGTTTTGAACCTGAAATTCTTTTAAACAAAATTGTTAAATACATAACTAAATATGGTTTGTTATCATCAAAATATTCATCGGGATATTGGGCTAATGGCCTTTGGGCCAACAAGTTGTGTATAGCTTCAGGGCGAAGCTGACTTTCTCTACGGAGTTGCGCTTTAGCAGTTCAGGCGAATCTATAAGTTAGCTTCCTGGCGGAGCTTTGAATGGCTTCAAGGCGAAGTTGGATGATCTTAGCCTCTCAAGCGAGGCTATCCCTTTGGGCTCACGTGATGCTAAGTTGTAGCATCTTAGACCTGCTGAGGTCTGTTAAGAAACAATCCGGGTTCACTGTCTGCTTGCTAGATTAGTGGAGTCCAAGTTGCTTCCTTGTCCCTCGGAGATGGGTGAAAACTGGTCTTCAGCTCGTCTGTCACTTGTCTTTTGTAAATGTCAACAGGTTTAGACATTGTTCGGACCAATAAGAATCTTTTAAGTGTCAACAAACACAAGCAATACCAAACATATAAGTATGAATGAACAATATGAATCAATGCAAGGCACAAAATAAGAGAGAGGGTTAGAGATAGTGGATCAAACGCAAACACAAGGATATGTTTCAAGGTTCGAGCACCCAGCTCTACGTCCCCGCCTTCACGCAGAAGGATTTTCACTAAATCGTCCACACAGGACTTCCCACACAGGGAACCTTCACTGAGGATTTGGGTAAATACAACTTGAGAGTACACAACTCCTCTCTCAACAAATACGACCTCTCACTAGAGGCTAGGCACAAAAACTATCACCTCTACACTAGAGGGATGGGCACTTAGCCAAACAAAGATCACCTCACACTTGATGGATTCCAACTCAATCACCTCTCACTAGAGGGATGCAAACACCACTTCCACAATCACCTCTCACTAGAGGGATATCAACTCAATCATCTCTCACTAGAGGGATATCACAAAGTATGGAAGGTTTACAACTTGGTGATCTCAAAGACAACTACCCAATTCTTTCTCACAAAACAATAATTCTAATAGATAGGATAGATATGATAAGCTCAAGTGTGAGAAAATAAAGAGTTTGAAAATCAAAAACACAAAGAAAAACTCTTGGGAAAACTTCTAGAATGGCTATAGAAATGAAGATAAAAAATCACTCCCAAAGACTTCTCCTTTTCTTGATTTTTCCAACCCTTTTAAAACAAATAAAGATCAAATCTTTTGGCACAAAAACTCTTTTAAAAACTTGCTGAAAGATAGAAAATTTTGCTCTTGAAATTCTTAGTCAAAACAGCTCAAGAGGGGGCAAATTTATAGCCCCTCAAAATTTACCCGTTGGCAGTCTGGCAAAGGGCAATTTTGCCCTTTCGGTCGACCGGCCGGTCGACCGGACACTGGAAACAGAGAGCAGAGCTCTCTGCCGGTCGACCGGACGGTCGACCGGCCTTCCAGCCTGGGCTGCGTGTACGTTCTGTGCACGTCGGTCGACCGGACCAGTCGACCGACTTCTTCCTCGATCGTCCGGTCTGGTCAAACGGCAGACAGTCAGGTCCAATTTTAGGGATTAAAAACTTGGTTATTTGCCTTCTAAAAAATCCTATAAAATCACATAAATTTCATAAAAATCAGTTCTTATTATATATTTGAAATACAAATATGTGTGAAAAAAATTCAACACATATTATAAATAATTTGAACCATTTTTGTATTCTTGAAAATCTGCCTTAAACCAAAAACGATATTTTCTAGAAACCAAACTTCTAAAGGAAAATACGATTTTTCTATAAACTTGTATAAATACAAAAATATGATATTGAAACAACTTTGAAGCATATTGTATATGGATTGAATCCAATATACATGAAGGATATTATATTTATGTTTTTGACATTAAATGCAAAAATAAGTTTTGTTTAAATACAAAACTCCAAACTCATGAAATAGACCATCAAAATAAGTTTGTCTAAATAGATGAAGCATAGATGTATATAGATCAAATCTAATATATATTAAACTATGTAAACTTATTTTGATTCTATCTATTCATGAAAACCATATAAATGAAAAACCGAAACCGGTTAAACCAAAAACCAAAACATGAAACTTTAAACGTGTGTGTGTATTGTGAACTTGAGCATATCAACACTATCTACCATTAATACAAGATCTAAACCATAAACTAGACAAACCGAGGTCTTCTTGTAGAACTCCTTCTCCAAGTCGACTCGATCCAAACACGATCCAACGAGCTTGACTCCAAACGAGTGCTAGATGCGATCTTGGCGCTCGAGCTCTTGAATCACCATGTGAAAGCTCCAAAACACCTTTGTTGAAGCTAATCACCTACTAATATCTTGATCAAATATCTGAAACTAAATATCACAAGATTATTAATATACTATAACTACGTGAGTTAATCATCATCAAAATTAGAGAGAAGGGCTTCTGGGCCAACAATCTCCCCTTTTTTGATGATGACAAAACTCATAGAGTTACATATGCATGGATTAAAGTTAAGCTTCATAGAAGCTCCCCCTTAACTCATGCATAGCAATAAACAATAAAGATATGTAATGAATGCTCAATATAGATATGCATAAACATGCATAAAATAAGAAAATGAAACAAACATGATCATTGATACCAATGAAATAAACATGCTCTTGATACCAATTTTAAAATAAAAATGTTCTTATAAAAATGTTGCTCTTGATACCAACGAAAGCTCTTGATACCAACAGAAGATGCTCTTGATACCAATGGTAAGAGATGACAAATTTAAATAAACATGCATATTTAAACAAATATGCATATATCAAACTCCAAAATATCTCTCCCCCTTTTTGTCAATTCATCAACAAAGGGGTACAAACAATCAAGGGCATAAATAATATTTTTTTCCTTTTTGCATAAATCAAAACAATAAAGGTATATATACTATATACATTCATGAAGAGGAGAGATATAAAGTTAACTCCCCCTGCATACATGCATTTATATGAAAAGAGATGACTAAACCCTAACCACATAAAGTATAATATACAATATATAAAAGGAGATTTGAAGCTCCTACTACACACGTGTAAGACATAAAGAAGAGCGGTCAAGCTCCTCAATATGAGATACACTCAACATGAATATATATAGAGAGAAGATGTTAAGCTTCCCTTGCATATAAGCAATACAAATTCAAACATTATGATACCAATTGAAAAATATATCAATTTAGTATGAAGGTATACATTGAAACATTATGATACCAATTTATGATACCAATCGAAAAATAAACAAAACATTTTGAAGAAACCAACAAAAATTTGATACCAATTGAAAGATACAAATATATAGGAAATCTTCATACCAATTGTAAAAATTAGTACCAATTGAAAATATTTTACACTTTTGATACCAATTTGAAAAACATAAACCAATTTTTTTGTTTAAACACTAAAATCATTTTGCAATAAAGATACCAAATAGAGAATAATATCAAATTAATATTTTTGATACCATTATTGAAAATGAAACATATAACAATAGAAAATAATTTTTCATTAGGAGCGAAGGAAACCAATTGAAAAATAAGATATCATTTTTCAACATAAAGAGTGGGAATAAGATATAAATTGTAAATAAAACCGATTGAAAGGTAAAACATGAATTTTCTCCCCCTTTATGAAATACTAATGAAAACGATGCATAAGCTTGTATAAGATACCAATTGAAAAATAATTATCATTAAGGACTAAATCAAGCGTAGCATAGCAAAATTTGTACTTAAAGATATAGAGATATAGTAAGCACAATCAAAACACATATATATGTATGAAAATATAAATACCAAACTAAGTTGATATTGTTTGAAGTTGAAGCATACATATATAGAAACAACTATGAGCATACAAAATAAATATCAATTGTGATACCAATTGAAAACACAATGAGAATCAAGTGTATAACTCATACCTTCCACCCTATCATGCACTTGTTAAAAAAGATTTTCAATTAGGCTCAGAAGGCATGGTCGCCCATCCAACCACCCTTCAAAGGAAGGGGTTTTCAAAAATAAGTTTGAAAATAGTTTAGCATAATTGAAAACTCTTCCAAATGTAGAATAACGTAACTAGTTTTATGATAAATTTGAAAAACTAGTACGAAATCCTTCAAGTAAGGAATAAAATAAGAATATATTTCATGAAAAACATGTAAGTCACACGATCAAAAACACTCAAAATCTATAAAGCACATACATACTCATGAAAACAAAGTCATGAGAAAACATTAAGTAAAGTGAGTGTATAAGAGTTATGCGAAAAACATAATCATGAAAATAGGCAATAAGGCTCAATGTGAAATGCCTTAAAAAAATTTAATTTTTATCAAAATAATACTAACTCCAAGGCATATGTATGTTTTGTCAAAACTAAAGGCATACATACATATCAATTGAGTCTATAAAGAGATTTTGCATGAAAGGCAAATGACTCAAGGTTAGACATGTATATTCAATAGTTTTGACAAAATTAATATATACATGAAGCTAAAACATATCATCATGAAAAACATGTCCAAAAATAGGGAATACAAGTCAAAATGCATGAATCATCAAAATTAGGCTATACTAGTACATCTAATGGGTACAAATAAACAATCAAGAACAAACATATAATAATCAATTTGTGGCTCATTAGTTATACAAGCATATGCACAAGTTTTAATGAAAAATTATATCTAACCATGTAATCAAAATATGAAGCATAAAACGAAACAGAAATCAATATGATTATTGGGTAAATGCACATGTTATTAGAGCTATGATATACACAATAGCTAAACTATAATGAGAACATAAAAATATGGGTCCATATGAACATAGTGTATCTCAAAAATACAACATATGTATATCACATGTCTAATCATGGAAATTAACATAATAATCATTAAAAACTAAAACATGCTAAAAATCAATCATGAAAGCATGTAAACTAAATGAGGAGTAAAAGATCGTTACCAAAACCAAGAGGGCACATCTCTATATCTTCAAATCATGGTGGTCCTCTCACCAAACTCCCATTGAAAGTGATGCATCCAAAATAGTCACCATTAAGTTCGGAACGCATCCACCTCAAGGCACCAATGCCCTCACGTTAAGCGAGAGCCCACACCTACATCAAAAATAGGAGTGGCTTTTGGTACCCATACTCTTTTGGGTCCATGGGGGTTAGCTCCTTTTCTAACCCAAACAAATCTATTTGCAAAATTTTCATTATGTATCCTATCATAACAAAATCTTGCAAGATGTAACGCCCCGATCCCAATGATACGGGAACGTTACTGCAACGCATATACGTAGGTCAGATGGTGCCCCCACGTATATACGCTAAGCAAAAGTACAACAAGTATCAGAGTACAACACACACAGCGTGGTATAATCATATGCCAACTTACAAAATATAAATACAAAGTTATACAAGTTATGATAAGCAAAATCACTTTACAAGTGTCCTTTATCACAACCCAAGTCCAAAAAGAACGATATACAATCAAAAATACAAAAGTGCTCACGTAAGGATGGAGATCCGTGAACCAAAAAGAAGTGTCGGGCAGGATAGATCTAGAGCTGGTCAGCCTGCTCTCCTAGGTAAGCCAAGTCCTCTGTGGAAGGCTCCACTTCGACCCAGGCCTCGGAATCTGAATATGCAAATCCAAAGGGTCAAGACATATAATAACAAATAAAGGATAGTCAAGTGACATAAGGATCAGGAATAAAGGTAATGAAGTTACAATAAATAGCAACGAATAACAAGCGATGTAAACTCAATAAGGTAAGATCATATGCAATGAATCTATAGGTAATGTCTTATTATTATTACTCGTCTTACTGTGATATCTGGCTATGTGACCCAGCGTCCCAGAGCACATAGATCCATATCCTAGTGAAACAAGGTTGTTATTGGAAACAGCGGTTGTATCGACGAACTATGTTTACAGTGGGTCCCGTGCATGCCCGGGACCACGGCCCAGTATTGTTCCGTTGCTTGAAGACGGAACCTGCCGCTAGGCTAACAGGAGGGTCTTATGTATGCCCTTGTCATGACAGTAAACAGGAAAGGGAGGAAGCACTCCCCTCGGTCCCCTGGAGTACCGCAGGTAAGACCGGAAAATATAGTGCACAACCTAATACCACTGTAAACACAAACACATATCGATATTCCGCATATTTCCCCCGACCCATGTGTAAGTTGATGCTTTTTATGTAAAAGTCAAGTGTATCATGCTTAGTTTTAAGGGATGGCATGATAAGTGGTGATATTATTGTTTAACATGTCATGGAACGAGTATACGCAATAATAAGTCATGAGGTAACAAGAGATACATCCATCCAGTAATAGGTCATGTAGAGCCAGTATCGAAGCATGAACAAGCAAGATATAATACATATGTAACAAGTATAAAAACCAAATTCAGAACAGAAGTTAACTATGACACACAGTCAGGATTAGTCGACTAGGGGTAAGGGTTAGTCGACTAATACTGGGATACAGAGAGTTAGAATTCTGTTTCAGGGAAAGTTAGTCGACTAGGGTAGGAAGGTTAGTCGACTAATAGGGAGTTCTAGTCGACTAATGGACACTTAAGTCGACTAAGTCTGCTGATACAGAAAGTTGGGTTTCTGGTCCAGGAAGGATTAGTCGACTAGGTAAATTTAGGAGTCGACTAATATGGGTTTCCAGAGGTTTTGTTAGTCGACTAATATTTGGGGCAAGTCGACTAATACTGGGTTTTTCCAGAAAACTAAGTTTCAGCTAAGTGTTCTAGTCGACTAGTTCCTATGATGAGTCGACTAATACTGTGAAGAACAGTGAGCAGATCAGAATTTCTGGAAGTGTGTTTGATGGTTCAATTCGTGGTTTTTGGTGACTTAGGTGTACAAGAAGTGTAGATACAAGTATTCTAGGGCTAATACAAGTCTTGGTGAGTGAAATACTCACAAGGGATAGGTTCAATTGTGACTTGTTCCAAGGATGAGGATGATGTCTTCACTCCACACTTGTTGTGGAAGCTTGAGGTGAAGAAGTGCTCTTGGAGTTGCCTTGGGCTGGAGGGAAGGGTTTTGAAGTGATCTTGGAGCTAGGGTTCAGTTGTGGAAGGAGGAGATTATGGAGCTTCTCCTCTCTTGTTGAAGTGAAAGAGAGAAAAAGAGTGATTTGCAAATGAATAGGAATTTATAGTTTGGGATTTTTGTAAAGGGGTTGGAAATTGGATAGAAGTGAGGGGTTTTCTTGCAAAAGGAGGGGTGAGGTGAGTGTCCTCTCTTTGGCCACTTGGCCGGCTGTGGGAGAGGGAGAGAGTGAGTGGGGTTAGGTGAAGTGTGAGTGGGAAATGAGGTGGAAATGAAGTGGAAAAGGAATTTTGCAAATTTTGGAAAAATGCCCGAAATTCAAGTATTTCGGAATGGTCTGAAAATTTTACCAAAAATCAAGAAAAATATTTGAAGACTCATGGTGAAATCCGTTTGAAGAAATACTGTATAGATTTTTAATTAAAAAATCCCGGAATCAGTTATTTACCGACTCCGAAAGAATTTTCATAAATTCATAAAATCTCCAGAAAAAGAGTATAAGTAGGAAATATGATTCTAAGCAATAATGGCTAAAGGACTTTTTAGAAATTCCTATCAGTTTGGAAGATAAAAATTCGGAAATCGGCCAGCGGTACTGGCCGACACCGGTCTTGAAGAAATTCATTTTAATTCCAGAAAATTCCAGAAAATCACATAAAATCTAAAATAGTGGAAAACGATATTTGAAATTAAAATCGGTCAAATACGGAAGGTAAATCGGAAAATACGGTCGGAAGACTGAATACGTAACTAAGCACGTATTCCGGGAGAGGGGTATTACAATCTACCCACCTTACAAAAAATTTCGTCCTCGAAATTTCATAAGGTGAAAGATAACAGGAAAAGCAACAGATAGATATGGATACAAGGAAAGATAACGGTAAAGAAGAGTAGAAGAAAAGAGTCCTACCCAATCAAGATGTGAAAAGTTGAGGATAACGCCCCCGGATAACGTCCTCACGCTCCCAAGTGGCCTCTCCTGGCGCATGCCTGTTCCATGACACCAATACCAATGGAATAGCTCTGTTCTTCAGTGTCTTGACACTCCTGTCCAGAATGGCCAACGGCTGCTCTTGGTATGATAAATCAGGTTGTAGCTCCAGCTCGGAATGATCCAGAATATGGCTGTCATCCCTGACATACTTCCTCAACTGAGACACGTGGAAGACATTATGCACCCCGTCCAAAGATGGCGGTAATGCCAATCTATAGGACATATCTCCCACACGATCCAGGATCTCGAATGGGCCAATATACCTTGGACTAAGCTTCCCACGTGTACCGAACCAGATTACACCCTGGTAGGTGATATCTTCAAGAACACATGATCTCCGGTCTGGAATTCCAATGGCCTCCTCCGAGTGTCTGCCCAACTCTTCTGCCTACTCTGAGCAGCCCTGAGATGATCTCTGATAACCCTGACCTTCTCTGTCGTCTGTATCAGGATCTCTGGTCCCAAAAGACTCCTCTCACGACTTCATCCCAACAAATCGGTGATCGGCACTTCCTACCATACAATGCCTCAAAAGGTGCCATCTTAATACTTGCCTGGTAGCTGTTGTTATATGAAAACTCAGCCAAGTGAAGATGGTCTTCCCAAGATCCCCCAAAGTCAATCATGCAAGCCCTCAACATATCTTCAAGGATCTGGATAGTCCTCTCAGATTGTCCGTCTGTCTGAGGATGATAAGAAGTACTGAATTTCAGACGAGTTCCCAGACTTTCTTGGAGACTCTCCCAGAAATGAGATCTGAATCTGGTGTCTCTATCTGACACAATACTAACTGGAACTCCATGCAGACGAACCACCTCCTTCACATACTTATCTGCCAGAACCTCTGTCGTCTGGCCTACCCTGAATGGTATGAAGTGAGCTGACTTGGTGAGGCGATCAACTATCACCCACACCGCATTATTACCCCTAGGACTCCGAGGCAATGCCGTCACGAAGTCCATGGTGATGTGCTCCCATTTCCACTCGGGTATCGGCAAAGGTTGAAGAAGTCCAGCTGATCTCTGATGCTCGATCTTAATCTGCTGACAAACCAAGCACTTAGCAACAAACTGGGCTATCTCCCTCTTCATAGCATTCCACCAAAAGTGCTTCTTCAGGTCCTGGTACATCTTGTTTCCCCCAGGGTGTATAGAATAAGCTGAACTGTGTGCTTCCTCCAAAATCTTCTGTCTGACTTCTCCTCGGGGAACACAAAGTCTATCTCCAAAATACAATGCACCATCTGGGTGAATGCAGATATCCGACCTCAATCCAGCCTCCACCTGAGCTCTGAATGTCTGCAATCTGGGGTCCTCCTTCTGAGCTCCCTTGATCTCCTCTATCAATGATGACTGGATCTGTAAAGCCATGAACTGCCTGGCCTTATCACCTCCTCGCACTAACATCAAATCCAATCTGATGAATTCCTGAATCAACTCCCTCTGCTGCGTGAGGTGGACTAGCACTCTGTTCTCTGGCATCCTGCTCAGTGCATCCGGTACGGTATTGACTTTGCCTGGATGATACTGCAAGTCAATATCGTAGTCCGCCATAAGCTCCAACCACCTCCTCTGCCTCATATTTAACTCCTTCTGTGAGAAAATATACTTGAGGCTCTTGTGGTCTGTGTATATCAACACTTTGTCTCCCAGAAGGTAGTGTCTCTAGATCTTCAAAGCAAATATCACAGCTGCCAACTCCAAGTCATGAGTTGGGTAATTCCTCTCATGAGGCTTCAACTGCCTAGATGCATATGCTATAACATGATCATGTTGCATAAGCACACACCCCAGGCCTTTACCTGATGCATCACAGAAAATGACCATCCCTCCTCTTCCTGAAGGAGTCCTCAAGATTGGGGCTGTGATAAGCCTCTGCTTCAACTGCTCAAATGCTGCATCACATTCTCCTGTCCATATGTATCTCTCCCCTTTTCTGGTGAGCCTGGTCAACGGAGCTGCAAGTCTAGAGAAATCCTGGACAAAGCGCCTGTAATATCCGGCTAGTCCAAGAAAGCTCTTTATCTCAGTCACCGTCTTCGGAACTGGCCAATTCTTCACTGCCTGGACTTTACTAGGATCAACTGAAATTCCTTCTGCTGAAACTATGTGTCCAAGGAAAGCTATGCTGTCCAACCAGAATTCACACTTGCTCCTCTTGGCATGAAGCTGCTCCTGCTGGAGGGTCTGCAACACAATCCTCAAGTGCTCTGCATGCTCCTTCTCATTCCTTGAATAAATCAGGATGTCATCTATGAATACAACTACAAACTGATCTAGGTAAGGGGAGAACACTCGATTCATCAAATCCATGAAAACCGCAGGGGCATTGGTGACTCCGAAAGGCATAACTAGAAATTCATAGTGGCCATAACGGGTCCTGAATGCCGTCTTCGGAACATCCTCCTTCTTCACCCTCAGCTGATGGTAACCCGACTGCAAATCTAACTTAGAAAATACACGGGCTCCATGGAGCTGATCAAATAAATCATCAATCCGGGGCAAGGGATACTTGTTCTTGATGGTGACCTTGTTCAACTCCCTATAATCAATACAAAGCCTCTTACCACCATCCTTCTTATTCGCCAAGAGCACTGGAGCTCCCCATGGTGAAGTGCTTGGCCGAATCAATCCCTTGTCCGAATACTCCTGCAGTTGCTTCTTCAAGATCTCCAACTCCGTCGGTGCCATCCTGTACGGAGCCTTGGATATAGGAGCTGTCCCTGGAACTGTATCAATGGAGAACTCCATTATCCTCTCCGGTGGAAGTCCTGAAATCTCAGCAAAGACTTCTGGAAATTCATCCCACACTGGCACTCCCTTCAGAACCTCCGAAGTGGTCATCTGAATCTCCTTCTTAGCAGGCTTCACCTCTCCACTAAACTGGAACTCCGGCTGATGAGGGATTCTGAAATTGATCTTCCTCCCTCTACAGTCGATCACCGCATAGTACTGACTGAGCCAAGTCATGCCTAAGATCACGTCGTACCCTTTGGTGTCTAGTACGAGCATATCTATGGCCAAGATCTTCCCACAAAGCTCCACTGGACAGTCAGCACAAATTCTAGAAGATACAACTACCCCATTCCCAGTACTTATCTCCCACTTGTGGTCTAAAGCCTTAACAGGTATGGAATGAACAGCCACAAAATGGTCGGAGATATAACAGTGGGATGCACCCGAATCGAAGAGAGCGAGAACAGGTATAGAATGAACTCTGATGTTACCTGTAATCACCTCCTCTGAAGCCTCAGCCTCCACTGCTGTCAGGTTGTAGGCCTGACCTCTACCACGTCCTGCTGCCGTCCTGGCTCCTCTCTGCACTGGGCGAACAACACGCGGTGGAGGAAGGGGAAGAGCTCTCCTCATCACTGGTCCCTGGTGCCTCTGCCCAACTGGCCCTGGTAGTACCCTCTGTACATTCTGCCCTTGAGGTGCCGGCAAGGTTTGATTAGCAAACCCCACTCTCCTGTGCGGGCAGGTCTCCACGGCATGGTCTCGTGCTCCACACACCAAACACCATCCGTTTGCCCTCCGGCAATCCTGCTGAGAGTGTCCTGGCTTCTGGCAAAAGTTGCAGATAAGACCTGGTCGAGCCATCTGGTAAGGAACTGCCCTGAATGGTTGCTTGGCCTGGACCTTCGCTGCTCTGGATGGTCCTCCTCTGCCCACCGGCACAAACGGCCTCTTCATGGCCTGGTTCTCTTGCTTCTTCTGAAACCCACGCTCCACCTCTCGAGCGATGGTGAGAACCTCAGCATAGGTCTTCAGCTGCTGGGGCATCAGAAACATCTGGATCTCCATCTGTAAACCCTGCTGAAACCTGCTTGCCCTCTTCTCTTCATCTGACACCATGTAAGGGGCAAAGCGACTCAGCCTGAGGAATTCTGCAGCATACTCATCCACGGATCTATCCCCCTGTTGAAGCCTGATGAACTGCTCCTCCATGTCCCTCTGAGCAGTGGCGGGAAAGAACCTGCTATAAAAGCTCTTGGAGAACGTATCCCAAGAGATAGGTTCCTTCAAGCGAGCCTCCTCTGCAAGCCACCAAGTCCTGGCTATGTCCTTCAGCTGGATCTTTGCAACCTCCACTTGGTTCTCCTTAGGCACCCTGGCGGCGTTCAGCAGATCGGTGGTGTCTGTCAACCACTGTTCAGCCTCCAATGGTCTCTCGACTCCCGTGAATACGGCCGGCTGCAGCCGCCGGAAGTCTGACACGTTCCCAGGCCTTTGCTCCTTCGGAGCTGCCAACTCCTGCCTGAGGAGCTCAGTCTGCTGCTGCTGATTCTCCATCTGCTGTTGCTGGTTTCCCAGCATAGTCTGAATGATCCTCAGGACATCAGCACCCTCTCCTCCTACGGGTCCATTCGGTACTTGCCCGACATTGTTGCGACCCGAACGTCTCTCCATACCGAAAGGGATAAGATCTGGAATTGGAAACAAAGGGAAGGAGTTTAGGATACGAGGATCGAATCAAGGACGAAGTCGAGAAGGACTATATAACTTTGTACATTGTAGTTGGCATTAGCAAATCACTAGAATTTGCCACTTGGTTGTACTTTTAGGTTTGAGAGCCTAGGCTCTGATACCAACCTGTAACGCCCCGATCCCAATGATACGGGAACGTTACTGCAACGCATATACGTAGGTCAGATGGTGCCCCCACGTATATACGCTAAGCAAAAGTACAACAAGTATCAGAGTACAACACACACAGCGTGGTATAATCATATGCCAACTTACAAAATATAAATACAAAGTTATACAAGTTATGATAAGCAAAATCACTTTACAAGTGTCCTTTATCACAACCCAAGTCCAAAAAGAACGATATACAATCAAAAATACAAAAGTGCTCACGTAAGGATGGAGATCCGTGAACCAAAAAGAAGTGTCGGGCAGGATAGATCTAGAGCTGGTCAGCCTGCTCTCCTAGGTAAGCCAAGTCCTCTGTGGAAGGCTCCACTTCGACCCAGGCCTCGGAATCTGAATATGCAAATCCAAAGGGTCAAGACATATAATAACAAATAAAGGATAGTCAAGTGACATAAGGATCAGGAATAAAGGTAATGAAGTTACAATAAATAGCAACGAATAACAAGCGATGTAAACTCAATAAGGTAAGATCATATGCAATGAATCTATAGGTAATGTCTTATTATTATTACTCGTCTTACTGTGATATCTGGCTATGTGACCCAGCGTCCCAGAGCACATAGATCCATATCCTAGTGAAACAAGGTTGTTATTGGAAACAGCGGTTGTATCGACGAACTATGTTTACAGTGGGTCCCGTGCATGCCCGGGACCACGGCCCAGTATTGTTCCGTTGCTTGAAGACGGAACCTGCCGCTAGGCTAACAGGAGGGTCTTATGTATGCCCTTGTCATGACAGTAAACAGGAAAGGGAGGAAGCACTCCCCTCGGTCCCCTGGAGTACCGCAGGTAAGACCGGAAAATATAGTGCACAACCTAATACCACTGTAAACACGAACACATATCGATATTCCGCATATTTCCCCGACCCATGTGTAAGTTGATGCTTTTTATGTAAAAGTCAAGTGTATCATGCTTAGTTTTAAGGGATGGCATGATAAGTGGTGATATTATTGTTTAACATGTCATGGAACGAGTATACGCAATAATAAGTCATGAGGTAACAAGAGATACATCCATCCAGTAATAGGTCATGTAGAGCCAGTATCGAAGCATGAACAAGCAAGATATAATACATATGTAACAAGTATAAAAACCAAATTCAGAACAGAAGTTAACTATGACACACAGTCAGGATTAGTCGACTAGGGGTAAGGGTTAGTCGACTAATACTGGGATACAGAGAGTTAGAATTCTGTTTCAGGGAAAGTTAGTCGACTAGGGTAGGAAGGTTAGTCGACTAATAGGGAGTTCTAGTCGACTAATGGACACTTAAGTCGACTAAGTCTGCTGATACAGAAAGTTGGGTTTCTGGTCCAGGAAGGATTAGTCGACTAGGTAAATTTAGGAGTCGACTAATATGGGTTTCCAGAGGTTTTGTTAGTCGACTAATATTTGGGGCAAGTCGACTAATACTGGGTTTTTCCAGAAAACTAAGTTTCAGCTAAGTGTTCTAGTCGACTAGTTCCTATGATGAGTCGACTAATACTGTGAAGAACAGTGAGCAGATCAGAATTTCTGGAAGTGTGTTTGATGGTTCAATTCGTGGTTTTTGGTGACTTAGGTGTACAAGAAGTGTAGATACAAGTATTCTAGGGCTAATACAAGTCTTGGTGAGTGAAATACTCACTAGGGATAGGTTCAATTGTGACTTGTTCCAAGGATGAGGATGATGTCTTCACTCCACACTTGTTGTGGAAGCTTGAGGTGAAGAAGTGCTCTTGGAGTTGCCTTGGGCTGGAGGGAAGGGTTTTGAAGTGATCTTGGAGCTAGGGTTCAGTTGTGGAAGGAGGAGATTATGGAGCTTCTCCTCTCTTGTTGAAGTGAAAGAGAGAAAAAGAGTGATTTGCAAATGAATAGGAATTTATAGTTTGGGATTTTTGTAAAGGGGTTGGAAATTGGATAGAAGTGAGGGGTTTTCTTGCAAAAGGAGGGGTGAGGTGAGTGTCCTCTCTTGGCCACTTGGCCGGCTGTGGAGAGAGGAGAGAGTGAGTGGGGTTAGGTGAAGTGTGAGTGGGAAATGAGGTGGAAATGAAGTGGAAAAGGAATTTTGCAAATTTTGGAAAAAATGCCCGAAATTCAAGTATTTCGGAATGGTCTGAAAATTTTACCAAAAATCAAGAAAAATATTTGAAGACTCATGGTGAAATCCGTTTGAAGAAATACTGTATAGATTTTTAATTAAAATCCCGGAATCAGTTATTTACCGACTCCGAAAGAATTTTCATAAATTCATAAAATCTCCAGAAAAAGAGTATAAGTAGGAAATATGATTCTAAGCAATAATGGCTAAAGGACTTTTTAGAAATTCCTATCAGTTTGGAAGATAAAAATTCGGAAATCGGCCAGCGGTACTGGCCGACACCGGTCTTGAAGAAATTCATTTTAATTCCAGAAAATTCCAGAAAATCACATAAAATCTAAAATAGTGGAAAACGATATTTGAAATTAAAATCGGTCAAATACGGAAGGTAAATCGAAAAATACGGTCGGAAGACTGAATACGTAACTAAGCACGTATTCCGGGAGAGGGGTATTACACAAGATGGCCCTTACGTCCACAATGTGTACAAGTGTACACATGAGCATACATAGTGTTATGTGTATGAACGTGAGGAGCATATGTATGCTGTGTATGGTGTGCATGCATAGGTGAAACTTGTTTCTTTCGAAACATAGATTCCAAACGTGTGTGGTTCATGGCACATTGGCTCAAAGTGGAGCCCAAACAACCAACACTCTTCTTTAAAATATTTATATCATTTGCAATAATAGAAGAAGTGGTGCATGCAATAGATACACTAGGTGGTGAAGGATGGCAAACATGTGTGTCAATATCATTTTTTAAAGATTCATTTTTGTTAGAAATCAAATCCAAATTCTTTGAAATTAAAGCAATTTTATTTTTCAAAGTTTCATTTTCTTTTAAAACATATTCAAGTTTTGAGGATAAGGTCTTATTTTTCTTCAAAACATTTTCACAATCATTTTTACTTTTCAAAATTTCATTTCTTTTAGGGCAAGATCAAGTTTGGATTTCAATGAATCTCTTTCATTTGAAATTTCATCTTTTTCTTGCAAAGCCATGTTGAGTTTAGAAAACAAATCCTTATTTTTTTCTTTTATTTTAAGGGTTTTCTTTTTTAAGAGTTGGTATTTTTGCAAGAGGTTTTCACAAACATTGGAAAGTTCTTCATTTAATGCATCAGGATCAACATAATCATCACTTGAAGAACTATCATCTAGTTGAGTATCCGAGTTTATCTCAAGGGAGTCATTCCCTTGGACAATGAAGCATCGTTGGTCGGACTCTTCTCCACTAGATTTCTCTTTCTCATTGATTTTCGTTTGTAGCTCGGGAGATGTCAAAATGTTTCACACTGCAAAGGCGGAATCACAATAAGAAACCATATTTAAATATTCTTTGCTAAGTGAATTCTAAGTACCTCTAGGGCTTGTGCATTGGCCTCTAAATGCTTGCTATTACTAAGGTAAGATTTCTTGGTAATGGCAAGGTAAACTTTCCAACCTATGGCTTTTAAATGCCAACTCATCATCGCCTTCTATATATCAATTTTAGAGATATCAAACATGGGGGGATATCCATGAGTGCAAACAATATGTGTGCAAATACAAATGATAGATTAGCTAACCAAGATCTCACTCCTAGGTGGTAAAACCTAATATCAGGAGCGTAGGCTCTGATACCAATTGAAAGTACACCTAGAGGGGGTGAATAGGTGCAAGGCTAATCTAATGACAAAACATGTGGAATTTAAAAACTTAATGCAACACACTTAGTGTAACCAAAGAGTGTAGCCGAATTCCCGGTGAAGGGCTCTAGACTAACTCCTTTTGATTCCTCTGAATAAGAGTTGAGGTGCTATATGAGCTCTCTGGTTCAACACAAGTATGGCACACACACAAGCAATACCAAGCATATAAGTATGAATGAACAATATGAATCAATGCAAGGTATAAAATAAGAGAAAGGATCAGAGATAGTGGATCAAACGCAAACACAAGGATATGTTTCGAGGTTCGAGCACCCAGCTCTACGTCCCCGCCTTCACACAGAAGGATTTCTATTAAATCGTCCACACAGGACTTCCCACACAGGGAACTCCACTGAGGATTTGGGTAAATACAACTTTGGAGTACATAATTCCTCTCTCAACAAATACAACCTCTCACTAGAGGCTAGGCACAAAGACTATCAACTCTACACTAGAGGGATGGGCACTTAGCCAAACAAAGATCACCTCATAATTGAGGGATTTCAACTCAATCACCTCTCACTGGAGGGATGCAAACACCACTTCCACAATCACCTCTCACTAGAGGGATATCAACTCAATCACCTCTCACTAGAGGGATATCACAAAGTATGGAAGGTTTACAACTTGGTGATCTTAAAGACCACAAACTAATTCTTTCTCAAAAAATAATAATCCTAATAGATAGGATAGATATGATAAGCTCAAGTGTGAGAAAATAAAGAGTTTGAAAATCAAAAACACAAAGAAAAACTCCTGGGAAAACTTCTAGAATGGCTATAGAAATGAAGATCAAAAATCAATCCCAAAGACTTCTCCTTTTCTTGATTTTTTTCAAACCCTTTAAAACAAATAAAAATCAATCTTTTGGCACAAAAACTCTTTTAAAACTTGCTGAAAGATAGAAAATTTGCTCTTAAAATTCTTAGTCAAAACAGCTCAAGAGGGGGCAAATTTATAGCCCCTCAAAATCTGCCGTTGGCAGTCTGGCAAAGGGCAATTTTGCCCTTCTGGTCGACCGGCCAACGGTCATATTTATAACCGTTGAGCCACGGTCGACCGGACACTGAAAACAGAGAGCAGAGCTCTCTGCCGGTCGACTGGACAGTCGACCGGCCTCCCAGCCTGGGCTGCGTGCACGTTCTGTGCACGTCGGTCAACCGAACCGGTCGACCGACTTCTGCCTTGGTCGACTGGTCCGGTCGACCGGCAGACAGCCAGGTCCAATTTTTAGGGATTAAAAACTTAGTTATTTGCCTTCTAAAAAATCTCATAAAATCACATAAATTTCACAAAAATCAGTTCTTATTATATCTTTGAAATACAAATATGTATGATAAAATTCAAGACATATTATTAACAATTTTAATTATTTTTGTGTTCTTAAAAATCTGCCTTAAACCAAAAACATATTTTCTAGAAACCAAACTTTTAAAGGAAAATACGGTTTTCTATAAACTTGTATAAATACAAAAACATGATATTGAAACAACTTTGAAGCATATTGTATATGGATTGAATCCAATATACATGAAGGATATTATATCTATGTTTTTGACATTAAATGCAAAAATAAGTTTTGTTTAAATACAAAACTCCAAACTCATGAAATAGACTATCAAAATAAGTTTGTCTAAAAGATGAAGCATAGATGTATATAGATCAAATCTAATATACATTAAACTATGTAAACTTGTTTTGATTCTATCTATTCATGAAAACCATATATATGAAAAATTGAAACCGGTTAAACCAAAAACCAAAACATGAAACTTTAAACTTGTGTATATATTGTGAACTTGAGCATATCAACACTATCTACTTTAACACAAGATCTAAACCATAAATTAGACAAACCGAGGTCTTCTTGCAAAACTCGTTCTCCAAGTCGACTCGATCCAAACGCGATCCAACGAGCTTGACTCCAGACGAGTGCTAGATGCGATCTTGACGCTCGAGCTCTTGGATCACCATGTGAAAGCTCCAAAACACCTTTGTTGAAGCTAATCACCTACTAATATATTGATCAAATATCTTAAATATCACAAGATTATTAGTAAACTATAACTACATGAGTTAACCATCATCAAAACTAGAGTGAAGGGCCTCTGGGCTAACATAGATAACCCCTTATGGGTAGCCTTCAATGTACTCTGAGAGAATCCTATGAATTTGTAATTTCTAAGGGTGTAATTCATCTAGGGAAGAAATTCGTGAGAGAAGCTTAGCTACAAGGGTTTGTTGTTCTTGGCGGCTATCAAAGGCTTGTTACTTCTCAGCGTGAGATGTTAGTAATTTTTATTATACTCTCCCAAAGTTTTAATAAAATTTCTCCCTCTTCTCCTGTGGACGTACACACGATCTGTTTGATCGATGGAACCACGTTATATTGTGTGTTGGCTTTCTATCTACTTTAGAATATCTTTTTCTTCTCTTTTTCAAATTGCCTTAGTAGATCCTATAATTCATATCTGCTGCGCCACCCCAGTCGATTCGGTCATGGGGGTGATCGGGGGAAAATCGCGCACGAAAAGTGTATGTTTTGAAGTCACGAGTTAAAAGTGCGTGCTTTGGCTTCCTCGATACTTTCGCTATAGTATGAAGGCTAAACGGATCGAGTCTACAGGGACGAAAAGCGATAGAAGCTTTACTGGTTGATTTATGTGTGTTTATAAAGCTTCTTTAATGTTTTAAAGAATGGAAAAAAATAAAACAAAAGGTGAAAAGAGAAGAGTATGGTGAAACACGAAGAAGTGGGAAATAGAAGATAAGATATTTGTGTTTTTTGAAATTATTTCTAAAATAAAGTAAAAATGAAAGAAAACTCATGGCTACTAACTACTAATGGCTTCACTAATCATGCTAATCTCTTAGTGATAGTTGTCTCACATGTATCCTTGGCCATCACTAGTCCTTAGTTCAAGAGCATTTCAAAACATGACCCATAAGATAACTCATCACATTCAAACTCAACAAATAAGTGCAAGTTACACTTAAACCATGAAAACTAAACAAGAGCAAGTATGGAATAAAGAAATATTAGCTTATTAGAGTTAGGATGTTAGAGTGTTAGAATCCATCATCATGAACCATCAATGGCTCTTGAAAGAGCAAGGCCACGTAGAGACTAATAGATTCATGTGGATTATCAAGTAAGAAGTTAGCAAGTTAGTTGTTAGTAGTTAGTTGCCATGAGAGAAAATTAGATAAGAAAGTAAAAGGAGTTAGAGAGAAGAAAATAAGTAGAGATAAAGAGAGAACCTTTCATAGAGTGTCCCCTCCGTTACAAGCACTCTTCCATTCATCCTATGTGCGACTCTCTTCCCTTTTTCAAAGCATAACCCATAAGATAACTCATCACATTCAAACTCAACAAACAAGTACAAGTTACACTTAAACCATGAAACTAAACATGCGCAAGCATGGAATAAAGTAATGTTAGCGTATTAGAGAGTTAGGATGTTAGAGTGCTAGAATCTATCATCATGAACCATCAATGGCTCTTTAAAGAGCAAGGCCAAGTAGAGGATAATAGATTCATGTGGATTATCAAGTAAGAAGTTAGCAAGTTAGTTGTTAGTAGTTAGTTGCCATGAGAGAAAATTCGCTAAGCATGTAAGGAGTTAGAGAGAAGAAAATAAGTAGAGATAAAAAGAGAACCTTTCATAGAGTGTCACCCTCCGTTACAAGCACTCTTCCTTTCATCCTATGTACGACTCTCTTCCTATTACAAGATCTACAAGAAATAAAAAATATAAAAGAGGAAGAAGAAGAACAATTAACCTAAACTACCCTAACAACTACATACACAGAGAAGGAAACCCTAAAAACTCTCCTCAAAACTCCTTCTTTGAGCTCTGAAAATCCCAGGATATTTATAGGCATATGGGGGCACCAGGGAGCGTGTACGGAGCCATGCGTCAAATCTTAATGCGCGGCTCCACATAAGAGCTGTGAAAACGCGGCTATGGCCGCGTTTTCGCAACCATAGTGTGGCCGCGCGCACGGCACCGCCTGCCACGCGCTGTCACTTCGCCCCCTATCTGTTGTACTTCCTGATTTCTGGATATGGGTATCCGGTTTTGACAGATTCACCCTCCAAAGTCTATGGCTATATATGTAGGCTTTAAATCACTAAATAAATAGGATTTTGGGCTTCTTCTTCATTTCATGCCATGGACCTAGAAACATACTAGAGAGGTATTATTAACAGAATTCAATATTAAATAAATGTGAAGATATGGTATGAAATATGCAATTTAGAGACTAATTACACCCCCACACTTATCTTTTGCTCGTCCCGAGCAAAACAGAAAAACTAATTAAGAGGATTATTATAGTGCTTCCCAGGTGACGTGATTGCACTGAGTATATGTAACAAGACGTTAAACCTCTAAGTTTTCACTAGAGGAGGAGTTTTATCTCCTGAGGGCTTTCAGTGGATTACACCCACAAAATCCATAAGAAAGAAATTAAATGTTAGTATTTTGAAAACACATTTTGAAATTGAGAAAAGTGTTGAAATATTTTTGCAAAAATTTAAGTGATCCACGGTCATAAGTTAACTAGAAATTATTCTTTCTAAACTAAGTCTAAATGCAAAATCTCGTTATAAATTAAATGTAAGAATTTAAAATTGAATCGATTCTTTGATCTTACATAAAACTCTTTGAAAAATATGCACTTTGTGAACTGTGAAAATTTTGAGATATTGACTAACTTTCATGCCATTTATTTTGTATATTTTTTTTTTCTTTTTTCTTTCCTTAGTTTTCTTAGGTTTTCTTATTTACTAGGGTAGTGAGCCTTTAGCCGGTGACTCTCAAGCCAGTTAATTTCAGGGCTCCAGATGAGAAAACATCCCTCGAGCTTAAGGACTCGAGTAAACAAGGTCACAAAACTAAAGGGGAATATTTTAATTTTGTCCATATTTTTAGGCGTGAATAATCATGCTTCCTGAGGCATAATTACCCAGCTTCAATAAGTGATTTTTATTATTATTTTTTATAATATTTTTTATGGTATTTTCAGTCTTTGTTTCAATCCCAAAAATTGTGTAAGTGTGAAGTGCATATATCTAAGGCAAAAAATTTAAGATCAATTATCTTTTCAATTTTACTTTCTTATCCTAAAATTTAAATAAGATCTATTATTTTGACTCGGTTTAAAAATTCATAATTTTAGGTCTTCCTAATTCCTTAGATAATCTTAATTTTCTTAAAAATAAACCAAAATTATTTTTCTTATTTCAAAAAGTTTTGTAAAAAGAAAAGAAAAGAATTTTTTATACAAAAAAATTTAATAATTTCCTAAAAAGAAGTGTAAAAGAAAGAAAATTGAAAACAACCTACGTTAGTAAACCCTCCCCCCATACTTATCTCATGCATTGTCCTCAATGCATCGTGAATTTGTATATACATGAAACAAATGGAAAGGGGATGAAAATTACCTCATGGTGGTGGTTCTGATGGTGGTCTGATTGGGCCAAGCATTGCTACCCAATCAAGATAATGTGGTGGTTCATGGAACCCACCTTTATTGACCTCTTTTCTGTTTATATATTTACAATACCAAATATGAATAGGATCATACAAGATCCTATCATGTAAATTATTCCCCTTACATGACTAATCATGGAAGATCATCACTGAGTCATTATGGTCAATACCTTGGTCCAACAATAGAATGTGATTTTACGGAATGGATGATTTGGGTTTTGAAATGAAAAGTTCGGGAACCAATACTAACTCGAAAAAATAACCTTTGGGTTCAAGAGTCGGTTTAGGTTTAAGAGTTGAGTGATGCATTCTATTCCTATCAATGAAGTGTGACAATCCAAAAGAAATGGTTCGATTTCAAAATACATGGATACAGAAATCAATGTTGGCTCGAGAAATGGGTCCAACTTGGGTAAAGATGTCGGAATCAACATAGATTCGAAGATTGGAATTGAATCACAAAGTTGTAGGTCAGGTGCACATTCATATTCAAGTTCAATTTCATTGAAATGGAAACTTGCCAATTAGTCAACGGGTTGATATTGGTCAAGTTCAAGGTTTTATGGTGAAATTGAATCTTGGTCAAAGTCTTCAAGATTCCATGTTTTTGATTTTCATCAATATGATTAGAAGTGTTAGGAATAGTCAAAGATTGAGTATGGAGAGTTTCCTTATTCCTACACATGTTTTCCAATCGACTAAGTCTTGCTTCTATCATA
The DNA here is from genome assembly GCA_038442645.1 of Agave tequilana. NCBI lineage: Eukaryota > Viridiplantae > Streptophyta > Magnoliopsida > Asparagales > Asparagaceae > Agave > Agave tequilana. Next base: position 10,780 of record JAVJIF010025521.1, on the reverse strand, counting down.
TTGAAAGGATCATTTTAGAATTGAATCATGGATTCTGTACTCTTTTCTAAGTCAGTATGTTCTTCTTGTTGTGGGACTTGGAAAATAGAATAAGGATCTTGGATTTGAAAACTTTGATGGGATTTCGAGCCTTCTTCATTTTGAATTCGTCGCTCGAGTTCCTCTAAGACTTCCATCCTCTTTTCCCAGTCAATTGGTTCTTCTAATGGTTGTTCAGGAGAAGGATTATAAGAATCCGGATGTTGGTAAGGTGGTTGACCATATGACTCGGGAGAGTTATATCCCCACTGACTCTGTGAAGAGTGGTGATGATTATTCCAGTCTTGTTCATAGTATTAGGACTGTGGCATATATTGATTCAGATAAGACCAATATGGTATACTTCGGGAACCATTTCTTTTTAAAGAATTTAATTTCACATTCTATTCCTATCAATGAAGTGTGACAATCAAAATAAATGGTTCAATTTCAAAATACACGGATACAGAAATCAATGTTGGCTCAGGAAATGGGTCCAACTTGGGTAAAGATGTCGGTATCAACATAGATTCAAAGATGGAATTGAATCACAAAGTTGTAGGTCAGGTGCACATTCATATTCAAGTTCAATTTCATTGAAATGGAAACTTGCCAATTAGTCAACGGGTTGATATTGGTCAAGTTCAAGGTTTTATGGTGAAATTGAATCTTGGTCAAAGTCTTCAAGATTCCATGTTTTTGATTTTCATCAATATGATTAGAAGTGTTAGGAATAGTCAAAGATTGAGTATGGAGAGTTTCCTTATTCCTACACATGTTTTCCAATCGACTAAGTCTTGCTTCTATCATATTGAAAGGATCATTTTAGAATTGAATCATAGATTCTGTACTCTTTTCTAAGTCAGTATGTTCTTCCTGTTGTGGGACTTGAAAAATAGAATAAGGATCTTGGATTTGAAAACTTTGATGGGATTTTGAGCCTTCTTGATTTTGAATTCGTCGCTCGAGTTCCTCTAAGACTTCCATCCCTTTTCCCAGTCAATTGGTTCTTCTAATGGTTGTTCAGGAGAAGGATTATAAGAATCCGGAGGTTGGTAAGGTGGTTGACCGACTCGGGAGAGTTATATCCCCACTGACTCTGTGAAGAGTGGTGATTATTCCAGTCTTGTTCATAGTATTAGGACTGGGGCATATATTGATTCAGATAAGACCAATATGGTATACTTCGGGAACCATTTCTTTTCAAAGAATTTAATTTCACATTCTATTCCTATCAATGAAGTGTGACAATCCAAAAGAAATGGTTCAATTTCAAAATACATGGATACAAAAATCAATGTTGGCTCAGGAAATGGGTCCAACTTGGGTAAAGATGTCGGTATCAAATAGATTCGAAGATTGGAATTGAATCACAAAGTTGTAGGTCAGGTGCACATTCATATTCAAGTTCAATTTCATTGAAATGGAAACTTGCCAATTAGTCAACGGGTTGATATTGGTCAAGTTCAAGGTTTTATGGTGAAATTGAATCTTGGTCAAAGTCTTCAAGATTCCATGTTTTTGATTTTCATCAATATGATTAGAAGTGTTAGGAATAGTCAAAGATTGGATAGGGAGAGTTTCCTTATTCCTACACATGTTTTTCAATCGACTAAGTCTTGCTTCTATCATATTAAAAGGATCATTTTGGAATTGAATCATGGATTCTGTACTCTTTTCTAAGTCAGTATGTTCTTCTTGTTGTGGGACTTGGAAAATAGAATAAGGATCTTGGATTTGAAAACTTTGATGGGATTTTGAGCCTTCTTGATTTTGAATTCGTCGCTCGAGTTCCTCTAAGACTTCCATCCTCTTTTCCCAGTCAATTGGTTCTTCTAATGGTTGTTCAGGAGAAGGAGTATAAGAAGCCTGATGTTGGTAAGGTGGTTGACCATATGACTCAGGAGAGTTATATCCCCACTGACTCTGTGAAGAGTGGTGATGATTATTCCAGTCTTGTTCATAGTATTGGGACTGGAGCATATATTGATTCAGATAAGACCAATCTGGCATACTTGGTTGGTTAGAGTGATGAAATGCTGGGTGGTAATATCTGAGTCAAAAGAGGTCGGAGTGCAGTATGGATCACTTTATGTATTGAAATAATTATAATTATAATCCATAAAACAAAGATGTCAAAAAAAACAAAACAAAAACAAGCAAACAAACTATCAAACAAATAAAGAAAAAAAAAAGAAAACAAGCCTATGCTAGGGTTGACTTAGATCTAGACGACTCCTAACTAGTTAGACTGTTCACGGGGGGTACCATGAAGAAATCTGATCACAAGTTAATCGGCCAGGTAAGGCAAAATCAGTGGGAGGTATCTTGCCAGAGCAACGGGCCTAATTATGCCAAACCACTATTTTTTGAGGTTTCGCCTCTCAATTCCTAACCTTTGACACCGATTTGACAGGAGTCAAACTCTAACAACTTTCCCCTTAGATTACTCTCCTAAATGAGTCTGCGATGTCCCTAGGGGCCAACGCCTAGTAAATTTTACTTAGGCTTGGGTTGTGTGAATGGGGAGTTATTTTTGGGCTAAGGAAGGGTAATGACTTTCCCACCTTATCTTATATTGGGTTTTGCCCTTAAGTCCGATTTGTGCAAGTGTGCAATATAGAAAAGAATGAATACACAAAGCGAGTAAATCACCCACGTGTTTGTCTTATGCTATATGCAATGCCATATGTACACCTCGGTCCAGATCACAACAACAGAAGAATAAAATACAGTTTATTGGAATGAAAATTGACACGTGCCTAGATGAAAATGTCTAAATCATTTAAAAACATCTAATTACCATATTTTAGTTCTTAATATATTACAGTGCACAGGTTATATAAACAAAAACTAGTAGCAGAATATAGTAATATACAAGAATTTACCCAACCACACAAAAGCAAGTGAGGACTTCTGCAATGCTAAAAATTTGACCTGCACAGCAAAAATAAAGAAGAAAAGTTAATAAAAATGTGAAATCAAATCGTTCTCATCTCCGATAACGACGCCAAAATTTGATCAGGGAAAATCGCACACAAAAAGTGTATGTTTTGAAATCACGAGTTAAAAGTGCATGCTTTGGCTTCTTCGATACTTCTGTTATAGCATAGAGGCTAAACGGGTTGAATCCACAGGGACGGGAAGCGATAGAAGTTTTACCGGTTGATTCACATGTGTGTTAAAGTTTCTTTAATGTTTTAAAGAATGAAAAAAAAACAAAACAAAAAGTGAAAAGAGAAGAGTGCGGTGAAAGACGAAGAAGTGGGAACATAGGAGATAAGATATTTGTGGTTTTTGAAATTATTTCTAAAAAAAAGTAAAAAGGAAAAAAAACTCAAGGCTACTAACTACTAATGGCTCCATTAACCATACTAACCTCTTAGTGATAGTTGCCTCTCATGTATCCTTGGCCATCACTAGTCCTTGGTCAAGAGCGTTTCAAAGTATGACCCATAAGATAACTTATCACATCCAAACTCAACAAACAAGTGTAAGCTACACTTAAACTATCAAAACTAAACAAGAGGAAGCATGAAATAAAGTAATATTAGCTTGTTAGAGAGTTAGGATGTTAGAGAGTTAGGATCTATCATTATGAGCCATCAATGGCTCTTGCAAGAGAAAGGCCAAGTAGAGGCTCATAGATTCATATGGATTATCAAGTAAGAAGTTAGCAAGTTAGTGGTTAGTAATTAGTTGCCATGAGAGAAAATTAGCTAAGCATGTAAAAGGAGTTAGAGAGAAGAAAACAAGTAGAGATAATGAGAGAGAACCTTTCATAGAGTGTCACCCTCCATTACAAGCACTCTTGCTTTCATCCTATGTACTACTATCTTCCTATTACAAGATCTATAAGTAATGAAAAATATAAAAGAGGAAGAAGAAGAACAACTAACCTAAACTACCCTAAAAAACTATATATATGGAGAAGAAAACCCTAAAACTCTCCTCAAAACTCCTCCATTGAACTCTGAAAATCTCAGGATATTTATAGGCAAAAGGGGGCACGAGGGAGCGTGTACGGAGCCGCGCGTCAAATCTTCACGCGCGGTTCCACACAAGAGCCGTAGAAACGCGGCACGGCTCACACAAAAGCCGCAAAAAACGCGGTTGTAGCCGCGTTTTCGGGGCAATAGTGTGGTCGTGCGCGCTGCGCTATCTGCCACATGTTGTCACTTCGCCCCTTATCTGCTGTACTTCCTGGTTTCTGGATATGGGTACCGGGTTTTGACAGATTCACCCTCCAAAGTCAATGGCTATATTGTATAGGCTTTAAATCACCAAATAAATGGGATTTTGGGCTTCTTCTCATTTCCTGTCATGGACCTAGAAACATACAAGAAAGGTATTATTAACATAATTTAATATTAAATAAATGTGAAGACGTGATATAAAATATGCAATTTTAGAGACTAATCAGGGGGCGTCCTCTCCTAAAATCACAACAATTGGTATCAGAGCATATAGCTTATTCCCAACAATTGGTATCAGAGTAAGGTAATTGGAAGATGTTTACGATCAAATTCGATATTCAGAAGTTCGATGGCATCATCAATTTCAGCAAGTGGCAGATTAGGATGAATGCCATCTTTACCCAGAGCGAGTTGAAGAAAGCATTACTCGAAAGGGAGAAAAAGCCTCAAGACATGAAGGAAGAAACTTGGCAGGAGTTAGATGAGAAAACCTTGACAGGTATTTAGCTTTGCTTATCGGATGAAGTGTTGGCTACGTTTTCTATGAGAGAGAACAGTGTCCTCGCTGTGGGAGCGACTTCACGATCACTATCTGAAGAAGTCGTTGGTGAATCGGTTGATTCTTAAGCAACGTCTCTTTCTTCTTCACATGCATGAAGGTACACCTATCAAGTCTCACATTGCAGAATTTTTCTCTGTTATCAGTTCTAGATAAGATAGAGATTAAGATAGAAGATGAGGATCAAGCACTTCTATTACTGTGTTCTTTACCTTCTTCATATAAGAGTAGGGAAACTATCATCTATGGAGGCAAGTCAACAATCAAGGTCAATGAGGTCAAGGAGCATCTACTCAATAAGGATAGAATTGACACCCAGTTGACAGGTGAGTCTCATCTTGATGATTTCGGGCTAGTTCATTATTCAAGGGAGAAGTGTAATAATAGAAGTTCCAAGAGTAACTCAAAACACAAGAATTTGACGTGCAACTATTGTCACAAAAAGGGGCACATGAGATCTGAGTCTTGGCTTTGAAAGAAGAAACAACCAGATGCTAATGTCACTGAACTGGTTGAAGAAGATGAAGAACAGTGCGACGTTATATCTGTTACAGACAGACCAGTTGTTAACAAAGATAGACGGGTCATAAATTCTGGATGTTCATAACATATCAGCTCCAATAGGAAGATATGCTTTTCATACAATTCAGTTCAAGGGGAGAAGTCTTCATGGGGAATTTTGCTACAAGCAAGGTGATTGGCGAAGGAACAATCCAGTTTCGATCTCATGATGGATGCATCACTAGTCTTCAAGGCATTCGTCATGTTCTCGAATCAAGGTACAATCTTATCTCTCTCAGAGCCCTACATAGAGAAAGGTTCTATTTCAGTTTGAAAGGTGATCTTATGGAAGTTTTCAAAGAGACCCATGTAATGTTTCAAGCTGAACGTATCGGCAATATATATATGTTACAGAATTCGGAGGTTACAGTTGGGGAGTTGCAGTTATCCTCAGCTTCAAAAGCAGTGGTTGTGGAACAATCAGAGGCTACGATAGATTCGAGCTCGGATGTGTTCAATTGCACCCTAAAGGGAGATTAGGACTAGGCACGCAACAAGGTAGTCTAGATCGTTACTCCTATGGTGGAGCAAATTCTCATAGATCTTGTGTAGATCAAGGAGATCATTGGGTAATAAAATTCAGGTTGGGCATGAATTTATTTGACCTAATCAAGATGTGAATCCCATGAGAGGGTTATGGAGAAGAGGGAGTGAGATGCAGATGAAGTCAAGTTTGTTCAATTGTGCGTGGTTGCAAGCACTTGGAACATGGTGACTATTCTCATACTTGGACGTATTCAGTTCAAAGGGGAGATTGTAGGATTATGACGTGAATATGTCGTGAAGATTGATTTATGTCAGATTTGACAGTTTCCTTTTCTGGATCTGTTTTGAGTCCGAGTTGGATTCAAGTTTTCCTTATTCTAATTGAAGGTGTTTTGAGTCAGAGTTGGATTCAAGTTTCCTTTATTCTGATTAAAGGAGTTTGTTTATGACTGATTTGTCACATACATTGCATTTATGTTGTCACTTTACCACACTTTTTTGCTAATAAATGATATTAATAAGTGTCTTTTTCTTTGCTAAATGTAGGCCCAAATGCTCAAAGAAATAAATGAGGAACAAGCCCAAAAGCCCACTTTATTCTGAATTAATTCAGAATAAATTCGAAGTGAAGAAATCTGGGCTATATCTTGGCATATCAAGGGGTTGAGAAAAATCCTCCTTGAATCGAGGAATCAAAGCCAGAAAATCAAGAGCTGATTCAGTCAATGGTTGAAGCGGCAACAGGAAAACCAGCAGGAGATGCGCGCCCCACTTCAAACAAGGAGTCTCCTCCCCTTTGGTGTGGCCACGTGGCCACACCAGTGCCGTAGAAACGCAGCCCAAGCCGCGTTTCTGCGGCCAAACAGATTCAGTTGGGGGAGCGTTTGCTTCCCCAACGTTCCCGGGATCCTGATTCTTTGGTTTTTGGCTATAAATACCTCTTTCAGCAGAGAAAAAGGCAGCAAAGACTAGGATTAAATTTTGCACTTATTTTCTTAGGATCTATGTTCATTGTTAGCTAGAAAGAAAGTTGTAATCTTGCTTTTTAAGTTGTAGTCCAGTTTCATAAACTTGTGAGAGAGAGGACTGAGAGCTTGTACTTGAAGGTTGAAGTGACAGCAATACAAAAGTCTGGCCGATTTTCTTTCACTTGCAGTACGGTATGCTTTATATTATGTCGTTGTTTTCTTCACTTTCCATGAGTAACTAAACACTTTTTCTGGGCTAGCTATCGACTCTCTTTTGTTTTCTTCTCTTCTGCTTTTAAAAGAAAAGGTCCCGATGACTCATATGCATGCCTCCCTAAAAGCCTTTTTTTGAAAGTGTTCTTGAAGGCACATGAGGATGGGTATGGATAGTTGAATTCACCATTCTTTCTTGAACTTCTTGTGAATCGTTTTTAATTCATTATTGCTTCTTCGCGCTTTATGTTTTAATATCTGATTCCAACTCTTTCTTGAAGAAAAAGGACTCAAACCTTCTGCATCTTATGTGCTTTACTTAAACCTTTCTAAAGAAAAAGCAGTTTTAAGTTTTACAAATGATAACTTGATGGACTTAATACTTTAAGAGAAGAATGAACAATTGAGTAGGAAGATAGTAAGCCCAGATTTAATTTCATATTATAAACCAACATCACAACTCTTAAAGCTTTTTACAAATCACCTTCTCCAAATCCTTTTCTGAATCTTGAAATTTCTCTTTTCATCTCTTTTCCTTACATTCTCTGTTTCCTAAAAAACGAACACAAATTCCTTGTTTTTAAAACGACTCATCGAAAAGCTTCCATCGCATCCCTCCTTGTGGACACGACCCGTTAGCCACAAGCTACACGGTACATTCATAAACTCATTGGTTGTTTCTTTATTTTAGCAATCAATTTTTGGCGCCGTTGCCGGGGAGGGAACGGTGTAGTTGTTTTAACAACTTTTGTGTATTTGTTTCAGGGACATCGAAGATCAAGATCTAGCATTCAAGCTTTGCCAAGAAGACTTGAAAATTCTGTGCCCTACTCTCGAAAGTAGGAAACAGAATTTCAAGAAATTGCTTTGCAAATCTGAAATTTTTTGGGACTACTAAAAACTTTGTTTTGCAGGACATATTGCTTGCAAAAATTTCAGTTTTTTATGTCATATTTGTGCTAGTTTTGTTATCACCATCCCTGTTTTAATCCAACAGTAATTTGAGTGATTGTGAATTGTTTAAAAAAAACGTTTAGACTTGCATTCTAGGCATTCGTCTAATTACGTTTTCTTTACAATTACTGTTGAAGAGAGCTGGAGACAAGGTATGTATGCATAGCATATAGTTTAGGAAACATTCTTGGGTGATTTTGCTTTTGAATGCTACTTTCCTATATCTTGCACACTTGCACTAATCAATTCTAAGGGCAAAACCCTAATCAAGATAAGGTGGGGAAGTCATTACCCTTCCTTAGCCCACAAACCATCTCCAAGCACGCACAACCTAAGCCTAATTAAAATTTGATAGACGTTGGCCTTAGGGACATCTCGAACTCAATAGGAGATTATCTTAAAGAGGAAAAGTGTTGGAAATTGACTCCTGTAAAATCAGTGTCAAGGAAAGGGATTGAGGGCCGAAAGCCCAAGAGTGGTGGTTATTTAATTAAGGAACGTCTTTTGACGGAAAACCTCCCACCACTCTTGCCCCGACCTGCCTGATTAGCTTGTGGTCAAGGTCTACATTCTACCTCTTGTGGACAATCAACCAGTTAGGAGTTGTCTAGGTCAAGGGTACCTTAGACTAGGCTTGGTTGATTTTTATCGTTGACTGCTGTTTGAACTTGTTGTGATTGTGATTGTGATTGTGTATGCAAGTGTGGTCGAGAGACCCTAATTCATCTTGGTTGACTAGACACACATCACCACCTAAGTTTGAACCAAGACCAGATCCGGTAATGGCTCAATCCACATCACTGCAGGATAGGTTCTACCCATTAGGACCTCACTTCCATCATGCATCTCACTTCCATCGGTTGGTGAATACAATTTTGAGCTCAAGCCTCAATTCATCAACACACTCCCCAAATTTCATGGTCTAGAGTCCGAAGATGCCTACTTCTTCATAAGAGAATTTGAGGAAGTATGTCTTATGATGAAAATCCCACACCTTGTAGACGATGCTATTAGGTTGAGATTTATCCCGTTTGCACTTAAGACCTAGCAAAAAAGTGGCTCTATAGCTTAGCAGCCGGTTCCATCACATCTTGGGATGGTTTCATCAAGGTCTTCTTGAAGAAATTCTATCCTATCCATAAAAACCGCTCTCATTAGGAAGACGATCATGCAATTTAAGCAAGAGCCTAGTGAACCGTTCTGGAGGTACTTTGAACGCTTTAAGGACCTCCTTGTCCAATATCCACATCATGGAATAGAGAAATGGCGACAATGCCAAATTCTCTATGACGGTTTAGACTATTCCACCAAAACCCTCTTAGAAAGTATGTGCCAAGGGGGTTCTTGCAGAAAGATGAAGATGAGGGATGGGATTTGTATGAAAATTAGCTGAGAAAACCATCCAATGGGAATCTGCGAGTGAGACCCTAAGAATCCTAACTCCATCTCTTCAAAAGGAGGTCTCCACTCCATAGAATCGTCCATCGCTAATGAGGCTAAGTTAGCTAATTTAGTTAGAAGACTGGAAGCTCTAGAGACGAAAGAACCAAGTCCAGTCAATCAAGTCAGCCCGAACCAATTTCCACCCCCGGGCTGCACTTACTGTCAAGCCATGAACCATGTATTCGAGGAATGCCTAGTGTTTCAGGCTCAGCAATCCTATCACGAACCGATGAATGCGGCTTTTTCAAGGCCGAACAACAATCCTTACGCTCTAACGTACAATCCGGCTGGAGAAATCACCCTAATTTCTCATGGAGCCAGAACAACAATGACCATTCACGATCCAATCATGCTAACCACTTCCATCATGGTAATAATTCTTCCAATCATCAACCCAACTTCTCCAATTTCCATAATAATTCTCCCAACCATCCACCAAACTTTTCGAATTATCAACGGAACTTTCCTACCAATCTCTACAATCCTCCTTCTAGAATCCTCAATTGGAAAGAAGAATGACTGACTTGAGAGAAACATGGAGAGATATATGAAAAACCAAGACTCTCTCATGCAACCATCAGAGGTTAGAGGTTCAAATGAGCCAACTAGCCAACCCACAGAATGAGAGACAAAAGGGTACCTGCCTAGTCAGCCAGTCACCAATCGAGGAATCTCAATAAGCTCATTTGGCTGAGGATCCTTCATTCAATCAATGTAATGCTGTGCATACATTGAGGTCAAGAAAGAAAGTGATAACCAAGTGTCAACACCACCAATCCTATTCAGCACAATCACAACCACAATCAAGCTTCCACCTCATCCAATAATTTCTTCCAATCGGACGAGTCTGAAAAAGACAAGTCAGCCAGCCAGGTGCACCAGCCTATACTACCATTTCCGAATAGGCTGAAAAAAACAAGCAAAAACCGCACATGGACAAGAATAGAGATGTTTAATCAAGTGAAAATAAATGTGCCACTTCTTGATGCCATCCAACAAGTTTCTTTCCTGCTAAGTTTCTTAAGGACATGTGCACCAAGAAGAGAAAGACTAATGTTCCAAAGAAGGTCTTCTTAGCCACTAATATTAGTGAGCTATTTTCGGGTCCTATCCCTGTTAAGTACAAAGATCTAGGTAGCCCCACCATTGCCTGCACAATAGGACAAGCCGAGATTAGTCGTGCACTTCTTGACTTGGGAGCAAGTATCAACTTGCTCCATTCTCTGTTTATCAACAACTCGGTTGGGTGACCTTAGTCCAACTCGAGTCACCATCCAACTGGCTGACCGTTCTGTTAAAGTTCCAAAAGGGGAAATTAACGATGTCCTGATCCGGTAGGAGAGTTCATATACCCTGTCGATTTCATAGTTCTGGAGACACAA
>JAVJIF010025520.1:0-46540 GCA_038442645.1 Agave tequilana | reverse complement strand
GGCCGCAAAGGCCATTTAGCAAGATTTTGTTATGATAGAATAAATTCTTTAAATTTTGCTAATAAGAATGTTTGGGTTCCTTACAGTGCTAACCCCCAAGGACCCAAAAGAAATGGGTACCGTAATCCTCACCTTTTGTATTTGATGTAGGTGCGGACTCTCACAAAACGTGAGAGAGTTGGTGCCTTGATGGTGGATGCACATGGACTTGATGGACATACATTTGATGCTCCGCTATCAAGGAGGTTTGGTGGGACAACCACCATGTTTTGGAGACTTAGAGTATAGTTCTTTGGTTTGGTAACTATCTATAAACTCCTATTTTATTTAACATGCATTTATAATTGATGATTTTATTTTGCATGTGTTAGTGTTTGTTAAAATATTCATGTTTTGTATTTGTGCTTCATGTGGTAAACACTTGTTTAGATGTAGTTTTTATCAAAACTTGTGTTTATACGTGTACAAGTAGTGAGAAACTTTTGATTTATATATGCTTGCACTTCATTGCTCATTGTACTCACTATATGCACATGTATAGCCTAGTTTTGATGATTTTCCCATTTACACTTGTTTTGCCTATTTACATGTTTTACTTCATGTATATGCTATTTTTGTTCAAAACTAATAAATAAACATGTATACCCCTTGAGTCATTTGCCTTTATGCAATTTATATTATGGACTCTTTTTATTTTTGGGATATGTATGCATATTATTAGTTTTGGAAAAAAACATACATATACCTAAAAGTTTGTTTTTAGATGAAAAATGAATTTTTATAATTTTCATCTTTATATGAAAAATGAATTTTCATGTTTTTCACATGATTGATGTTTTCGAGCCTTATTGCTTAAGTTCATGAAAATGCTACTCACATGATTATGGTAAACTCACATTTCATTTGTTTACTCATGACATTGTTTTCATGAGATATTTTGAGTCTTATATATTTCGAGTGTCAATTCCTGTGTTCTTAGCATGCTTCATGGATTCATATGATTTGATTTCATGTTTGAAGGATCTTTAACTAGTTTTTCAAAAATACTTTTAGCTAGTTATTTCTTCATTTTGTAGTATTTTCACAATAAAAATATTTTCAAACTCTAGTTTTTAAAAACCCTACCAACCCCGTTAAAGGGCGGACGGATGGGCGACCATGCCTTACATGCCTTTTTGAAAATCTTTATCTTGTGCATGAAAGGGTGGATTTGTATGAGTTATACACTAATTTCACATAATAGTTTCAATTGGTATCACAATTGACATATTTTGTATACTCATATTTTGGTTTCTATATATGTATGCTTTAAATCTCAAATAATATCAATATCTATTGGTATTTTCATTTTCATACATATATATGATTTGTTTGTGCTTGATTTACAAGATATTTACATGTTTAAAGCACAAGGTATGTTTATGCTAAGCTTAATTCAAATCTTGATTTTCTATTGGTATCTCAATTGGTATTTTAATAAGCTTATGCATTATTTTCAATAGGTATTTTTATGATATCATAATTTATAATAAACTTCAATTGGTATCTATTTAATTTAATTGGTATCCATATATTTCAATTGGTATCAATATGTTTCAATTTCCAATTGGGCTTAAATTTCATTTAGTATCAATATGTTTTACCTACTTGGTATCAAAATTTATCATGTATTTCTATTGGTATCAAAATTTAATGTAAATTTAAATTGGTATCAAAATACTTTCTTTCATTGGTATCAAAATGTAAAAATGTTTCAATTTCAATTTTTCGATTTCAATTGGTATCACACATTTCCTATTTCATATGGTATCTATATCTTGTGATATCTTGATTTGTTAATTTAAGAAGAATTCAAAATTTGTATTGTTTATTTATATTAGTATCATAAAATTTGTTTATTTACAAAGGTATATCAAAATGTGTTTTATTACCTTGAGTAAATTTCAAAATTTGTTTAAGTAATTATCAAAAAAAAAATTTGATTTAAAAATGTTTTGATATGTATTGCCTATATGCAAGGGGAGTTTAACATCTCTTCTACATATAGATTCATGTTGAGTGTATCTTATACTGAGGAGCTTGACAACTCTTCTTTATGCGATACACGTGTGTAGGGGAGCTTCACATCTCCTCTTATGCATTGCATAATATGCGTTATGTGAGTTAGGGCTTGTCATCCCTTCTTCATGTAATGCATGTATGTAGGGAAGTTAACTTAGCGTCATCCTCTTCATGAATGTATATCGCATATATCTCTTTATTGATTTGTTTGATTTCACCCCTTTATTGATTTTTGTTTCGGATAAAAAGGGGGAGAACATTGTTTTGTATTTACTTTAACCCCTTTGTTGATGATTGACAAAAAGGGGAGAAAGATTTTGAGTTTATATATGCATATTTAAGTTTTTGCATATATTGAGTTTTTGCATATATTGAGTTTATGCATCTTGTGTTGTTTTACAAAATGGGAAAAATGATTTTGAGAGTTTAAACAAAAAGGGGGAGAAGGTTGTTGAAAATATGTTTGATTTATGCATGTTTCTCTCTCCTAGTTGATGCATACATTTGTTTAGTTTCATGTGCTTCATTGAATATCTTATTTTTTGTTATGCATGAGTTAAGGGGGAGCTTCTATGAAGCTTAACTTTAATCCATGCATATATAACTCCATGAGTTTTGTCATCATCAAAAAGGGAGAGATTGTTAGCCCAAAGGCCCATCACTCTAGTTTTGATGATGATTAACTCATGTAGTTATAGTACTAATGATCTTGTATTTAATTAGTCTCAGATTTATAATCAAGATCTTAGTAGGTGTTTAGCTTCAACAAAGAATTTGAAGTTAAGTTTTGGAGCAACACGGTTTGATTCAAGAGCCTATGCATCAAGACCACATCAAGTACTCAAGAGGAGTCTACCTCATTGGATCATGGTTTGGACCAAGTCAAGAAGGAGAAGAAGACATCAAGTGAAGACTATTTTGGTTTTGGATGTGTTTTCATAAAAGAGTTTTCATTTTGAAAAAATACCGTTTTGATTTTTGGAGTTTAATATATACATGTGTTTTAACCAAAACTATTTTAGTGCTTATTGACAAAAACATAGATATTTCATCATGTATGTGTAGTGGATCATATCCATACACTCTATGCTTTAAAAGTGTTTCAAATATCTTGTTTTTGTATTTGGAGAAGTTTTGAAAAAATCTATTTGAAAAAATACAGATTTTGTTTTATGCCAAAATTTCTAAGTTACAAAAATAGTTCAAAATGTTTGTAACATGTCTTGATTTTACTCAAACATGTTTGTATATCTAAGTATTATACTGAACTTATTTTTATAGATTTTTAGAGGATTTATGGGATTTTATTTTAAATATAAAACCAAGTTTTTAAATCCTGAAAAATTGTTTTCTGGCTTCTGCCGGTCGACCGGGCCGGGAGTCGGTCGATCGAGTCGGTCGACCGACGTGCACAGAACGTGCGCGCCAGTTTGGTTGGAGGGCTGGTCGACCGACCCGGTCGACTGCCAGAGAGCTCTGCTCTCTGGAAAGCCCCGGTCGACCGGTCAGTCGACCGGCAGAGAGCTCTGCTCCCTGTTCCAGGCCACGGTCGACCGGGCCGGTCGACCGCTGGCTCAACGGTCAGAAATCTGACCGTTGGCCGGTCGACCGGGCGGTCGACCGACAGCCGTCCAGGTTGTTGATTTGGCCCCAACGGCTAGTTTTTTCTAGGCCTATAAAATGGCAGTTTCTTGGACTGTTTTAAATAAGATTTTTGGAAAGTTTTAAACCTAGTTTTTCCCATCTATTTCAGAAGTTTTCTCCACTAGTTTGAGAGCAAATATTTTCAATTCAAAAAGATGTTTATCAAGAGTGTATTCAAAAGTGATTCTTGAGTTTTTCACCATAACTTCAATCCTTATTTTTCTCACAAACACTTGAGCTTTCCATTGATATATCCATCCTATAGGAGAGTTGTTGTGAGATTGTTTTTAGGTGATCAAAGTGTTGTGATCACCAAAGACTTCATCTTTGCTTTAAGGAGGCGGACTTGTGTGTTCGCGATTGTTTCGAGTTCTATGAGAGCTCATTGTAGAGGTGCGGCCTCGGCAAGCTTGCGTGCTTACGGTGTGTTGTTCTTGTGGGAACAAGTGAAGGGACTAGAAAATCCAAGAGTTCTAGTGGGAACTCCTTGTAGATGTTGCGGCACCGAGAAATCCGGTGGGATCGATTTATAGTAGAAATCCTTCAAGTGTTGAAGGCGGGGACGTAAAGCCAGTGTGCTCGAACCTCGAAACAATTCTCCCGTGTTTACGATTGCTCTCTCTCTATCTCTTACTTGTCTTTATATCTTGCATGATCATATTGTCTTTATCTTTATATGCTTGATATATTATGCTTAAATTGTTATATGCTTGGGGATTGTTTGCTAACACTTGTATTCAACCAAGAGATCCAAAGCGGCACCTCAACTCTTATCTAGAGGAATCTTGAGGAGTTAGTCCAGAGCCCTTCGCGGGGAATCTGGCTACACTCTTGTGTTATACTTGGTGTTTAGCTTAAGAAGTTTTAGTTTGCATAAATAGTTTTCAATTTTGCATTAATTGACCATTAGATTAGCTAGTCACCTATTCACCCCCCTATGTGATTTCATGATGGTCTTAATTAGATTTAGATAGTGATGATTAGTTAGATATATATGAGTTTGTATTCTTATATGTTGGACTTGAATATATCGATAACTTAGAGGATGGATATACTGATGATGTGGAGGAGGGATATACTGCTGAGTTGATTGATATGAGATTTGTATTCTTTTTGAGGATTTTGATTAGTGTTCTGATAAGATTAATTTAGTTGGATTGATATTTGTGAGTATCCCTGATTTTACCCCTGATTATACCATTGAATATTGATGATCTTAATGATGTTAAGTATCAAATATAGACATTTCTAGATTTCATGTTATTTGAGGATGTTCTACTCTTTATTTTTGATTTCGGTATTTGGTGTTATTGTTGATCTCGAGGATATATTCAGTGTTTCATGATTGGTTCTTGACTACTTCAGTTATTCAGTTTCAGAGATTGGGTTATTATAAGAGTGACTTCATTGATATCAGTGTTAATATATATATTCAGAGTTTGATAGCAGTTATTGTTTGATCTCAGTTATTGGTGATTTAGAGGATTAAAATAGATTGGTAACAATGAGAGCATTGGTTATTGATTTATTAAAATTGTAGTTTACTATACCGGATTACCTTGACATAGATTGGTATTTCATGTTTACGGTGACTGTATCGAGATTATGAGTTAAGGGATTCATTACTGCTATATCTAATATCGGTGGATGAGATTTTGATCACCTCTATATGAGATTGCACATTGACTAGACGGTGCAGGGATGTTACTGTATTAATTTATGTTACTGAAAGTTACTGGGAAAGGATTGTTTGACCGTAACACCTTGTACAGTCCTATTTTCATCGTATATATAGTTGTTGATATTGTTTACTGTCCTGATTACTGTTCATCGTGTATACGATTTCATTGACTGTTATACTGTACTATTATTGTCACTTTATCATCCCAGTATTCTAAGTAGCATGATCTTGGTTGTTTTAACTGAATTGAATAATCATGTAAATGGATAACTTCTGTATTTTGGATGGACGTAGGATACAAGTCGCGCTGCCGACTTACGGTTCCACTGTAGGGTTCCGGAGGATGACTGACATCCCATCTGTTTATTGTTCCACAGTTTTACTGTGAGTATTGTTCCACAGTGATACTGTGAGTACTGATACTGTTACTAACTACCTGGTGGTAGGGCCTGGTTCAGCGCCAGGCATTTGGGCCGTGGTCCCGGCTATGTACGGGATCCACCTAAAGCATGGACAATGTTTCCAGCCAATTAGTTTCAATAACTTAGGACCTTGATTGACACGTATGATAGGTGTAGTATGGGATGCATCTATTATAGGTGGCAATTGGTGTTTGCTGACATAATAATAATAAACTGTTCATAATGTACTGATACTGATTGTATTCACCCGATACACGTATACATGCTATGATAGATACCCGATAGTGCACAGATCTGGTTATATATCTAACTCTGTTACTGATTGATTTTTATTACTGTTCGTTGATGATATGCATACTATCTTTTACCTGTTATAGTTTTATAGTTTCATTTCATATTGCTCACATATTATATGCATGTGCACTTTCCTCTTATTTTACATACTCATTGGGTCGCTTTCTGATGACTCTGTATTTGCACGTTCAGATAATGAATGTTTCATGTTATTAATCGGTGTTCGATGAGACTGGACATGTTGCGAGAAGCTTGAGTTTTCCTCTACCTTGTTTTCCATTGAAAATTGATTCGGGAAAACTTACAAAAAGAGTCGAAGAGCGAAATTACAAGTAATTCAAAAAGATTACTAATAGATCTCCTCTGAGATTTCTGGGAAAGTATGCCACTAGGAATCTGATCAGCGTGCGATCACTTTATTACTTTGAAGATGCAATTGATCAGACGATCAAGCTGCCTCCAAATAGGATTCCCTTCTCGCTTGGTTCTGGGAATAGAATATTTGGAAGTAGAAGAACAAGAAAACACTCTCTAGAATTTCTGGTTGAATTTCTCTAGCCTGTTAGCCCTCTCTTTTTTCTTTTTATCCGTGCCTGTCTCTCCCTCTGCGCGTTTGTCCCTCTTAGCTCAGCAAGGGACTATTTATAGCAAAAATGGAGTGTAATCGCCCCTTTGAATTCAGTAAGGCTGAATCAGTCTTTAGCTTCGCGCGAGGCTGCAAATGACCTTGCAGCGAAGCTACTAGTGAGCTTCTGGCGAAGCTAGAGGGTTCATGTGAATGCCTCCTTACCGTTGTAGCTTAATTGTCTCCACTTAATGTGGGACGAAGTGGGCGGGTGTAACTGCCCACTTAAAGTGGCGTTAATCCCACAAAATTAGTAGGGTTCACCTATTAATCGCCTGTGGAAAACGGTCAATTTGATGACCTGGCAAAGCTCGCTGTGGAGCTAAATCATGCGAAGCCAAGACTTGGCTTATAGCTTTAGGCGAAGTTACTTTCAGAGCCTTGTGCGAAACTAAGACTCAGCTTATGGCAGAGCTACGACTCAGTTCATAGCGGAGCTTCACCCTTTTTTCATTCTAGCGAAACTAGGGATAAAGCTTCTAGCGCGAAGCTCCTGGATCAGCCTCTGGCGGGGCTAAATGGAAAGCTTCAAGCGAAGCTAATAGTTGGCCTCAAAGTGAGGCTACAAAGAGGGCTTCAGGCGAAGCTGTAAGTTAGCTCCATATGGAGTCATGGAGGGTCTAAAACGAGGCCAGAGGCTATCCCTTTGGGCTCATACAAGACTAAGTGTTGAGTTAACTTAGTCTCTCAGGCCTGCTTGGCTCTCTTCAAAGACAACTTTGGCTTACTATCTACTTCACTGGATCAGTAAGGTCCAAGTCACTACCTTATCCCTGGTCGTCAGCTTGTCTTCTACTTTGTTGGTCCCGAGATAATGCCAATTGTTAGATCTAAAATACACGTCAACACTCAAACAAAGATTTTAGCATAAAAATAAAGTACTTGCAATAAAAGAAAATTAAATCACAGCAAAAATAAAGCAAACGCAAACACGAGAGATTTATCCTTGTTCGATCCTCGTGACCTACATCCAATCCCCAAGCCATCCGCTTGAGATTTTCCTTTATCCTTTGACTTTGTACACCCAAAATCAACACCTTGCACACCAATTGACAAATCCCCTTTGCCAAATGTGTACAACTCTTCTTACAACCAAGAAGACCACAACACCTTGTACAAACTCTCTTCAACCCGAAGACGCTCTTGTACAATGCTCCTCTTTGAGTGATTACAAACTTTCCTATAAGCCTTGAATCTGTATGTGATCGTGGACAAGGGATTATTATAGGTGGACTTTCAAAAATCTTCACAATAGAGTAGGAATTGGTGAAGAAACAGAAAGTGGAAACAAGTTTTTAGAAAATAAGAATTTTGAACAGAGTTTTTGGTCAGAAAACTTTTGATTTGAATTGGTGTCTTTAGCCTAGGATAACATACCTATTTATTGCTGAAATCCATAGTCAGTTAGGGTAGTTATCAGGTCAATTTTGAATATATAAACATTGGATAACGTTGGATAAAACACCAGAAAATAGAAACTGTCCAACAGTCAGAAACTGCCATTAGTCGACTTGAGATATGGGTTAGTCGACTAAGTTGGGTAATTTATGCTGGGTTAGTCGACTAGTATTGGGACCAAGTCGACTAGGGAATGATTGAAACAAAAGACAAGTTTCTGGAAACTAAAACTAGTCGACTAGCAGAGTTTATAAGTCGACTATAACTTGTATTAGTCAACTAGTAATACTGATAAGTCGACTAATGCTGATAAACAGAAAGTTGATATCTTTTTAGGATAATACTTAGTCTACTATAAGACTTTTATAAGTCAACTAGACAAGGTATTAGTCGACTACAAGAGGGTCAAGTCGACTAATAGGAAGGGTCAAGTCTGCTAATAGGAAGGGTCAAGTATACTAATAGGAAGGGTCAAGTCTACTAATAGACTAATGATGTGTATGTGTGTTTCAAGGCTTTTAACATTCTAATAAATATTACAATACACATCCATAGCAACTCTCTTTGGAAAGTCTTGATCATGTAAAACTCTTGAATAGGCTTGTAAGATAGAGCTCCATTGGAATGGCTTCACAAATGTATCATCAAAAGCAAGTTCTAACATTCTCTCTCTTTTGATGATGACACTTTGTGTGCATGAATACTCCCCCCGCAGAAAATATGTTATATGTTCTCCCCCTGCAGAAGATATGTTCTCTCCCTGCAGAAAATATGTTCTCCCCCTATAGAAAACAGGCTATAACAGATATAGAAAAAACATGTGTTCTCTCCCTGCAACAAATATATCATAACATATATATATATATATATATATATATATGATAAATGTTCTGAAATATTTTCTTATCAAACTTCTTATATGGTACCTGAAAGATAAACATTAGAATGGTACCAATCAATATAAGATCAAAGCATTAACCTTTAGGAGACCAAACCCAATTTGAATTTGGTTTCCATCTGTTAGTATACACATAATTGCATGAATTACATATATCATGTATGTATGATGCAATATAAGTATTTTTATCAACAATGCTTAAATTTTTAGGAATCCATATGAACTTGTTCTTAATTCTTTTTAAAATAAAATCAATATTTCTTTTCACAAAAGAATTATATGGATTACTAACGTATGTAGATTTTTCAAAAAATCCAAGACCATAATGATTATGTGACATCTTTTGATATGATAACAAACCATTTAACTTTTCTTTTCCTTGATTAAATTTAGTCACATTTTTCAAAATCTCCTCATATTTCATTTTGAAAATTGATATGTCTTTATGTAAAACAGAAATTCTTTCATTTAAAGATATAATTTCTCTTTTCAATAAAACATTATTTTGTAATAAATTCTCATTATCTTTTTTAATGATGATATCACTTTTTCAAAATCATCTTTTGAGAATTTATAGAAGAAATTTGAGAAGCTTAATAAGAATTTTCTTTGAAAAGTTTTTCATTTTCCTTTGTCAAAACTTTATTCTTTATCTTTTCATTTTAAGATCATTGTATAATTCTTGAAATGCATCTAAGAGCTCAGAAAATTGTACCTCATCTTCTTCTAGAGCCATGTAACAGATGTTGACATGTTCAGTGGTTTCTTCTTCATCAGAGGAAGAGGAATCACTATTTTCCTATGATGCTTGGTAGTCTTTCTTCTTTCTGAACTTTTTGCTCTTGAATTTACCTTTGTTTTTTAGCAATAGGCAATCCTTCTTCATATGGCCTGTTTTATTACAATTAAAATATTTAAACTTACCTTACTTCAAGAACTTTCTGAATTTCTTGAAAGCATTGCCATCTCCTCTTCATCGTTATCTGAATTGTCCGTGTCTGAGGGTGCATGGAAGGCAAGTTCTTTCTTCTTTGAGAGAGATTGTTGTTCATCCTTCTTTCTGTCTTCGAGTTGCACTTCATATGCCATTAGATTACCAATAAAATTTTCTAACGACATTGTTGAGAGATCATTCGCTTCTTCGATTGCAGTTGTTTTCTTCTCCCAATCTGATGTGTGTGCACGAAGGATCTTGCGAACTTTTTTGACTTGGGTGTATTCCTTTCCAAGGGACGCCAAGGAATTGGTTATATCGGTGAACCTTGTAACCATTTCTGAGATGGTTTCATTCTCCTTCATTTTGAAAAGTTCAAACCTGTGGACAAGAATAGAAATTTTAAATTCCTTAACCTTATTTGTGCCTTCATGTGTTACTTGTAGAGTGTGCCATATTTGATTTACAGAAGTGGCTGTTGACACACGGTTGAATTCTTCTTTTGTTAAGGCACAGAATAAAGCATTCATCGCTTTGGCATCAAGGTTCGCATTGATCTTTGATCATCACTCCACGCGGTGTAGTTGGTTGTTGGCTTGGTGTACGGTGCTTCTACTATGTGTTGGAACCTGTTTCGATGAAGACGTTTGCGATGCATGACATTTGGAGCTCTAAACAAATGAAGAATCAAGAGTTCTACATGATCAAGATGTGCCAAGGAGAGTTGATAGAGTGTGGTTTGTAAATATGAAATAGCAAGTAAAAGCCTTGACACAAACACACACTCCATTAGTCGACTTATAGTCCATGTATAGTCGACTAATCATCTTTGTAGTCGACTAACCAGAATCCCAAGTCGACTAAGTCCTGTGTCAAAAACAGTCCAACTCTCTGTTTCTGCATTAGTCGACTGACAGTGTTTTATAGTCGACTAATAGCTTTTATAAGTCGACTAATCCCTTTCCCTAGTCGACTAATAACTGGTCCAGTCGACTATCAAGTAGTTGCAGTCGACTTGAATCAGTTATTCAGAAAACTGTCAGTCTAATGTTTCATGACCTAGTCGACTTATAGTCAAACCTAGTCGACTAATAGAAGGAATTTTGCCTAGTCTAGTCGACTAACTCCATGGGCAAGTCGACTATAGGCAGTTTCTGACTGTTGGACAGTTTTCATTATCTGGTCTTTTGTGCAACGAATTCAAACGTCCCTATCATTTGAATTGCTCCTATAACTCCCTAACTAACCCTAGTCTTCAGCTATAAATAGGGAAGTTATACCAAAGGCCAATTACTAAGAGTTTTTATCAGTTTTCCAAAGCCAAAAATCTGAAAACCTGAAAACTGTTTTTCCAAACTTCTGTTCTTCACCAAAAGACATTTCCATTGTGAAGTTCTCTGAAGTTCTTGTTTCCTATACTAGACCTTGTCCACATACACATTCAGTACCAAGGCTATAGGAAAAGAGTTATAATTCTCAAAGTGATCATTGTACACGGGTGGCTTCTTGGTTGTAGAGGCAGTTGTACAAGGTGAAGGTATTCTCTTGGTGGAAGAGAAGGTGTTCTCATGGTGGAAGAGAAGGTGTACACATTTGGCGAAGGGGATTTGTCAAGTGGTGTACATGGTGTATTGATTTTGGGTTGCAAAATCAAGGTTAAAGGAAAATCTCAAGCGGGTGGCTTGGGGACTGGATGTAGGTCACAAGGACCGAACTAGGATAAATCTCTTTGTTTGCGTTTGTCAACTTTTCTGAGATTTGATTTCCTTTATTGCAAGTTATTTATTTGCTTAACGATTAATTCTTCTTGTCTAGTGTTTGTGTTGATTTAATTATAGATCCTACATTTGGTATCAGAGCGGGTACAAGTCAACAACAAAGATGGCAACGGAGTTCTCATCATCCCAATTCAAAGAAGGACATTCTACACAACGTCCACCGCTATTTGACGGAACCAACTACAACTATTGGAAGTGTAGAATGAAGATATACTTGCAGTCACTCAACTACGACCTTTGGAACATCGTAGAAGCATCGTACACCAAACCCACAACCAACTACAACGCTTGGAGCGAAGATCAAAAGAAGAACGCGAACCTTGACGCCAAAGCGATGAATGCTCTATTCTGTGCCCTAACCAAAGAAGAGTTCAACCGTGTTTCAACAGCAACTTCTACACATCAAATATGGCATACTCTTCAGGTAACACACGAAGGCACTAATAAAGTTAAGGAATCTAAAATATATGTTCTTGTCCACAGGTTTGAGTTATTCAAAATGGAGGAGAATGAAATCATATCCGAGATGGTTACAAGATTCACCGACATCACCAATACATTAGCATCCCTTGGAAAGGACTACACCCAAGTTGAAAGAGTTCGAAAGATCCTTCGTGCACTCACACCAGAATGGGAGAAGAAGACAACCGCCATTGAAGAGGCGAATGATCTCTCAACTATGACATTAGAAAACCTAATCGGTAATCTAATGGCATATGAAGTGCAGTTAGAAGAAAGGAAGAAGGACGAACGACAACACCGTTCAAAGAAGAAATAACTCGCCTTCCATGCATCTTCCGACACGGACAATGATGACGAAGAGGAGATGGCAATGCTCTCAAAGAAATTCAGAAAACTTCTAAAGCAAGGTAAATTCAAATGCTTTAATTGTGATAAACCAGGTCATATGAAGATGGATTGTCCTTTGCTTAAGAAGAAAGATAAGTACAAGAGTAAGAAGTTCAGAAAGAAGAAGAACTACGAAGCATCATCAGAATACAGTGATTCATCTTCATCTGATGAAGAAGAATCCACTGAACGTGTCAACCTATGTTACATGGCACTTGAAGATGATGAGGTATCATATTCTGAACTCTCTGATGCATTCCATGAATTATTTCTTGATCTGAAAAATGAAAAACTGAAAAACAAAGTTTTGTCAAAAGAAAATGAGAAACTTTTAAAGAAAAATTCATGTTATGCATTACAATGTTCATCTATAAATTCTCAACAACAAGATAAGTTTGAAAAAGTCATATCATCTTGAAAATTGAAAATGAGAAATTTATAAAAGAGAACATTTTTCTGAAAAAGGAAACTAAGTCTTTGAATGAAAGGATTTCTATATTGGATAAAGACATGTTAGTTTTCAAAAATAAATATGAAGATCTTTTGCAAAATGTGACTAAGTTTAATAAAGGAAAAGAAAATTTGAATGCTTTATTATCTTTTCAGAAATTGTCACATGATAATCATGGTATTGGATTTATTGCAAAATCTTCATGTTATAGTAATCCATATAGTTCTTTTGTAAAAAGAAAGCCTAAGAAAAATAAGTTTATATGGATTCCTAAGAACTTAAATTTTCATGATAAAAATACATATATTGCATCATACATTCATGATATATGTGATTCTTGCAACTATGTGTATACTAACAGGTGAAAACCAAATTCTAAATGGATTTGGACTCCTAAAGGTTAAATATGTTCTTTTATGTTTGGTACCATCTAACGTTTATCTTGCAGGTACCATATAAAAATTGATAAAGAACAAATTATATATATATGTACTAATATATTTGTTGCAGGGGGAGAACAAAGTATTTCTCTATTTGTTATAACCCAATTTCTGCAGGTGGAGGAAAATATAACATATCTTCTGCAGGGGGAGGACTTGTGCACACAAAGCGTCATCATCAAAAAGGGAGAGAATGTTGGAACCTGTTTCGATGAAGACGTTTGCGATGCATGACATTTGGAGCTCTAAACAAATGAAGAATCAAGAGTTCTACATGATCAAGATGTGCCAAGGAGAGTTGATAGAGTGTGGTTTGTAAATATGAAATAGCATGTAAAAGCCTTGACACAAACACACACTTCATTGGTCCATTAGTCGACTTATAGTCCATGTATAGTCGACTAATCATCTTTGTAGTCGACTAACCAGAATCCCAAGTCGACTAAGTCCTGTGTCAAAAACAGTCCAACTCTCTGTTTCTGCATTAGTCGACTGGCAGTGTTTTATAGTCGACTAATAGCTTTTATAAGTCGACTAATCCCTTTCCCTAGTCGACTAATAACTGGTCCAGTCGACTATCAAGTAGTTGCAGTCGACTTGAATCAGTTATTCAGAAAACTGTCAGTCCAACGTTTCATGACCTAGTCGACTTATAGTCAAACCTAGTCGACTAATAGAAGGAATTTTGCCTAGTCTAGTCGACTAACTCCATGGGCAAGTCGACTATAGGCAGTTTCTGACTGTTGGACAGTTTTCATTATCTGGTCTTTTGTGCAACGAATTCAAACGTCCCTATCATTTGAATTGCTCTTATAACTCCCTAACTAACCCTAGTCTTCAGCTATAAATAGGGAAGTTATACCAAAGGCCAATTACTAAGAGTTTTTATCAGTTTTCCAAAGCCAAAATCTGAAAACCTGAAAACTGTTTTTTCAAACTTCTGTTCTTCACCAAAAGACATTTCCATTGTGAAGTTCTCTGAAGTTCTTGTTTCCTATACTAGA
This sequence comes from Agave tequilana, assembly GCA_038442645.1. NCBI lineage: Eukaryota > Viridiplantae > Streptophyta > Magnoliopsida > Asparagales > Asparagaceae > Agave > Agave tequilana. Next base: position 32,061 of record JAVJIF010025520.1, on the reverse strand, counting down.
CCTTGTCCACATACACATTCAGTACCAAGGCTATAGGAAAAGAGTTGTAATTCTCAAAGTGATCATTGTACACGGGTGGCTTCTTGCTTGTAGAGGCAGTTGTACAAGGTGAAGGTATTCTCTTGGTGGAAGAGAAGGTGTTCTCTTGGTGGAAGAGAAGGTGTACACATTTGGCGAAGGGGATTTGTCAAGTAGTGTACATGGTGTATTGATTTTGGGTTGCAAAATCAAGGTTAAAGGAAAATCTCAAGCGGGTGGCTTGGGGACTGGATGTAGGTCACAAGGACCGAACCAGGATAAATCTCTTTGTTTGCGTTTGTCAACTTTTCTGAGATTTGATTTCCTTTATTGTAAGTTATTTATTTGCTTAACGATTAATTCTTCTTGTCTAGTGTTTGTGTTGATTTAATTATAGATCCTACATTTGGTATCAGAGCGGGTACAAGTCAACAACAAAGATGGCAACGGAGTTCTCATCATCCCAATTCAAAGAAGGACATTCTACACAACGTCCACCGCTATTTGACGGAACCAACTACAACTATTGGAAGTGTAGAATGAAGATATACTTGCAGTCACTCAACTACGACCTTTGGAACATCGTAGAAGCATCGTACACCAAGCCCACAACCAACTACAACGCTTGGAGTGAAGATCAAAAGAAGAACGCGAACCTTGACGCCAAAGCGATGAATGCTCTATTCTGTGCCCTAACCATAGAAGAGTTCAACCGTGTTTCAACAGCAACTTCTACACATCAAATATGGCATATTCTTCAGGTAACACACGAAGGCACTAATAAAGTTAAGGAATCTAAAATATCTGTTCTTGTCCACAGGTTTGAGTTATTCAAAATGGAGGAGAATGAAATCATATCCGAGATGGTTACAAGATTCACCGACATCACCAATACATTAGCATCCCTTGGAAAGGACTACACCCAAGTTGAAAGAGTTCGAAAGATCCTTCGTGCACTCACACCAGAATGGGAGAAGAAGACAACCGCCATTGAAGAGGCGAATGATCTCTCAACTATGACATTAGAAAACCTAATCGGTAATCTAAAGGCATATGAAGTGCAGTTAGAAGAAAGGAACAAGGACGAACGACAACACCGTTCAAAGAAGAAATAACTCGCCTTCCATGCATCGTCCGACACGGACAATGATGACGAAGAGGAGAAGGCAATGCTCTCAAAGAAATTCAGGAAATTTCTAAAGTAAGGTAAATTCAAATGCTTTAATTGTGATAAACCAGGTCATATGAAGATGGATTGTCCTTTGCTTAAGAAGAAAGATAAGTACAAGAGTAAGAAGTTCAGAAAGAAGAAGAACTACGAAGCATCATCAGAATACAGTGATTCATCTTCATCTGATGAAGAAGAATCCACTGAACGTGTCAACCTATGTTACATGGCACTTGAAGATGATGAGGTATCATATTCTGAACTCTCTGATGCATTCCATGAATTATTTCTTGATCTGAAAAATGAAAAACTAAAAAACAAAGTTTTGTCAAAAGAAAATGAGAAACTTTTAAAGGAAAATTCATGTTATGCATTACAATGTTCATCTATAAATTCTCAACAACAAGATGAGTTTGAAAAAGTCATATCATCTTTGAAAATTGAAAATGAGAAATTTATAAAAGAGAACATTTTTCTGAAAAAGGAAACTAAGTCTTTGAATGAAAGGATTTCTATATTGGATAAAGACATGTTAGTTTTCAAAAATAAATATGAAGATCTTTTGCAAAATGTGACTAAGTTTAATAAAGGAAAAGAAAATTTGAATGCTTTATTATCTTTTCAGAAATTGTCACATGATAATCATGATATTGGATTTATTACAAAATCTTCATGTTATAGTAATCCATATAGTTCTTTTGTAAAAAGAAAGCCTAAGAAAAATAGGTTTATATGGATTCCTAAGAACTTAAATTTTCATGATAAAAATACATATATTGCATCATACATTCATGATATATGTGATTCTTGCAACTATGTGTATACTAACAGGTGGAAACCAAATTCTAAATGGATTTGGACTCCTAAAGGTTAAATATGTTCTTTTATGTTTGGTACCATCTAACGTTTATCTTGCAGGTACCATATAAAAATTGATAAAGAACAAATTATATATATATGTACTAATATATTTGTTGCAGGGGGAGAACAAAGTATTTCTCTATTTGTTATAACCCAATTTCTGCAGGTGGAGGAAAATATAACATATCTTCTGCAGGGGGAGGACTTGTGCACACAAAGCGTCATCATCAAAAAGGGGGAGAATGTTGGAACCTGTTTCGATGAAGACGTTTGCGATGCATGACATTTGGAGCTCTAAACAAATGAAGAATCAAGAGTTCTACATGATCAAGATGTGCCAAGGAGAGTTGATAGAGTGTGGTTTGTAAATATGAAATAGCATGTAAAAGCCTTGACACAAACACACACTTCATTGGTCCATTAGTCGACTTATAGACCATGTATAGTCGACTAATCATCTTTGTAGTCGACTAACCAGAATCCCAAGTCGACTAAGTCATGTGTCAAAAACAGCCCAACTCTCTGTTTCTGCATTAGTCGACTGACAGTGTTTTATAGTCGACTAATAGCTTTTATAAGTCGACTAATCCCTTTCCCTAGTCGACTAATAACTGGTCCAGTCGACTATCAAGTAGTTGCAGTCGACTTGAATCAGTTATTCAGAAAACTGTCAGTCCAACGTTTCATGACCTAGTCGACTTATAGTCAAACCTAGTCGACTAATAGAAGGAATTTTGCCTAGTCTAGTCGACTAACTCCATGGGCAAGTCGACTATAGGTAGTTTCTGACTGTTGGACAGTTTTCATTATCTGGTCTTTTGTGCAACGAATTCAAACGTCCCTATCATTTGAATTGCTCCTATAACTCCCTAACTAACCCTAGTCTTCAGCTATAAATAGGGAAGTTATACCAAAGGCCAATTACTAAGAGTTTTTATCAGTTTTTCAAAGCCAAAAATCTGAAAACCTGAAAACTATTTTACCAAACTTCTGTTCTTCACCAAAAGACATTTCCATTGTGAAGTTCTCTGAAGTTCTTGTTTCCTATACTAGACCTTGTCCACATACACATTCATTACCAAGGCTATAGGAAAAGAGTTGTAATTCTCAAAGTGATCATTGTACACGGGTGGCTTCTTGCTTGTAGAGGCAGTTGTACAAGGTGAAGGTATTCTCTTGGTGGAAGAGAAGGTGTTCTCTTGGTGGAATAGAAGGTGTACACATTTGGCGAAGGGGATTTGTCAAGTGGTGTACATGGTGTATTGATTTGGGTTGCAAAATCAAGGTTAAAGGAAAATCTCAAGCGGGTGGCTTGGGGACTGGATGTAGGTCACAAGGACCGAACCAGGATAAATCTCTTTGTTTGCGTTTGTCAACTTTTCTGAGATTTGATTTCCTTTATTGCAAGTTATTTATTTGCTTAACGATTAATTCTTCTTGTCTAGTGTTTGTGTTGATTTAATTATAGATCCTACATTTGGTATCAGAGCGGGTACAAGTCAACAACAAAGATGGCAATGGAGTTCTCATCATCCCAATTCAAAGAAGGACATTCTACACAACGTCCACCGCTATTTGACGGAACCAACTACAACTATTGGAAGTGTAGAATGAAGATATACTTGCAGTCACTCAACTACGACCTTTGGAACATCGTAGAAGCATCGTACACCAAGCCCACAACCAACTACAACGCTTGGAGTGAAGATCAAAAGAAGAACGCGAACCTTGACGCCAAAGCGATGAATGCTCTATTCTGTGCCCTAACCAAAGAAGAGTTCAACCGTGTTTCAACAGCAACTTCTGCACATCAAATATGGCATACTCTTCAGGTAACACACGAAGGCACTAATAAAGTTAAGGAATCTAAAATATCTGTTCTTGTCCACAGGTTTGAGTTATTCAAAATGGAGGAGAATGAAATCATATCCGAGATGGTTACAAGATTCACCGACATCACCAATACATTAGCATCCTTGGAAAGGACTACACCCAAGTTGAAAGAGTTCGAAAGATCCTTCGTGCACTCACACCAGAATGGGAGAAGAAGACAACCGCCATTGAAGAGGCGAATGATCTCTCAACTATGACATTAGAAAACCTAATCGGTAATCTAATGGCATATGAAGTGCAGTTAGAAGAAAGGAAGAAGGACGAACGACAACACCGTTCAAAGAAGAAATAACTCGCCTTCCATGCATCTTCCGACACGGACAATGATGACGAAGAGGAGATGGCAATGCTCTCAAAGAAATTCAGGAAATTTCTAAAGTAAGGTAAATTCAAATGCTTTAATTGTGATAAACCAGGTCATATGAAGATGGATTGTCCTTTGCTTAAGAAGAAAGATAAGTACAAGAGTAAGAAGTTCAGAAAGAAGAAGAACTACGAAGCATCATCAGAATACAGTGATTCATCTTCATCTGATGAAGAAGAATCCACTGAACGTGTCAACCTATGTTACATGGCACTTGAAGATGATGAGGTATCATATTCTGAACTCTCTGATGCATTCCATGAATTATTTCTTGATCTGAAAAATGAAAAACTAAAAAACAAAGTTTTGTCAAAAGAAAATGAGAAACTTTTAAAGGAAAATTCATGTTATGCATTACAATGTTCATCTATAAATTCTCAACAACAAGATGAGTTTGAAAAAGTCATATCATCTTTGAAAATTGAAATTGAGAAATTTATAAAAGAGAACATTTTTCTGAAAAAGGAAACTAAGTCTTTGAATGAAAGGATTTCTATATTGGATAAAGACATGTTAGTTTTCAAAAATAAATATGAAGATCTTTTGCAAAATGTGACTAAGTTTAATAAAGGAAAAGAAAATTTGAATGCTTTATTATCTTTTCAGAAATTGTCACATGATAATCATGATATTGGATTTATTGCAAAATCTTCATGTTATAGTAATCCATATAGTTCTTTTGTAAAAAGAAAGCCTAAGAAAAATAAGTTTATATGGATTCCTAAGAACTTAAATTTTCATGATAAAAATACATATATTGCATCATACATTCATGATATATGTGATTCTTGCAACTATGTGTATACTAACAGGTGGAAACCAAATTCTAAATGGATTTGGACTCCTAAAGGTTAAATATGTTCTTTTATGTTTGGTACCATCTAACGTTTATCTTGCAGGTACCATATAAAAATTGATAAAGAACAAATTATATATATATGTACTAATATATTTGTTGCAGGGGGAGAACAAAGTATTTCTCTATTTGTTATAACCCAATTTCTGCAGGTGGAGGAAAATATAACATATCTTCTGCAGGGGGAGGACTTGTGCACACAAAGCGTCATCATCAAAAAGGGGGAGAATGTTGGAACCTGTTTCGATGAAGACGTTTGCGATGCATGACATTTGGAGCTCTAAACAAATGAAGAATCAAGAGTTCTACATGATCAAGATGTGCCAAGGAGAGTTGATAGAGTGTGGTTTGTAAATATGAAATAGCATGTAAAAGCCTTGACACAAACACACACTTCATTGGTCCATTAGTCGACTTATAGACCATGTATAGTCGACTAATCATCTTTGTAGTCGACTAACCAGAATCCCAAGTCGACTAAGTCATGTGTCAAAAACAGCCCAACTCTCTGTTTCTGCATTAGTCGACTGACAGTGTTTTATAGTCGACTAATAGCTTTTATAAGTCGACTAATCCCTTTCCCTAGTCGACTAATAACTGGTCCAGTCGACTATCAAGTAGTTGCAGTCGACTTGAATCAGTTATTCAGAAAACTGTCAGTCCAACGTTTCATGACCTAGTCGACTTATAGTCAAACCTAGTTGACTAATAGAAGGAATTTTGCCTAGTCTAGTCGACTAACTCCATGGGCAAGTCGACTATAGGTAGTTTCTGACTGTTGGACAGTTTTCATTATCTGGTCTTTTGTGCAACGAATTCAAACGTCCCTATCATTTGAATTGCTCCTATAACTCCCTAACTAACCCTAGTCTTCAGCTATAAATAGGGAAGTTATACCAAAGGCCAATTACTAAGAGTTTTATCAGTTTTTCAAAGCCAAAAATCTGAAAACCTGAAAACTATTTTACCAAACTTCTGTTCTTCACCAAAAGACATTTCCATTGTGAAGTTCTCTGAAGTTCTTGTTTCCTATACTAGACCTTGTCCACATACACATTCATTACCAAGGCTATAGGAAAAGAGTTGTAATTCTCAAAGTGATCATTGTACACGGGTGGCTTCTTGCTTGTAGAGGCAGTTGTACAAGGTGAAGGTATTCTCTTGGTGGAAGAGAAGGTGTTCTCTTGGTGGAATAGAAGGTGTACACATTTGGCGAAGGGGATTTGTCAAGTGGTGTACATGGTGTATTGATTTTGGGTTGCAAAATCAAGGTTAAAGGAAAATCTCAAGCGGGTGGCTTGGGGACTGGATGTAGGTCACAAGGACCGAACCAGGATAAATCTCTTTGTTTGCGTTTGTCAACTTTTCTGAGATTTGATTTCCTTTATTGCAAGTTATTTATTTGCTTAACGATTAATTCTTCTTGTCTAGTGTTTGTGTTGATTTAATTATAGATCCTACATTTGGTATCAGAGCGGGTACAAGTCAACAACAAAGATGGCAATGGAGTTCTCATCATCCCAATTCAAAGAAGGACATTCTACACAACGTCCACCGCTATTTGACGGAACCAACTACAACTATTGGAAGTGTAGAATGAAGATATACTTGCAGTCACTCAACTACGACCTTTGGAACATCGTAGAAGCATCGTACACCAAGCCCACAACCAACTACAACGCTTGGAGTGAAGATCAAAAGAAGAACGCGAACCTTGACGCCAAAGCGATGAATGCTCTATTCTGTGCCCTAACCAAAGAAGAGTTCAACCGTGTTTCAACAGCAACTTCTGCACATCAAATATGGCATACTCTTCAGGTAACACACGAAGGCACTAATAAAGTTAAGGAATCTAAAATATCTGTTCTTGTCCACAGGTTTGAGTTATTCAAAATGGAGGAGAATGAAATCATATCCGAGATGGTTACAAGATTCACCGACATCACCAATACATTAGCATCCCTTGGAAAGGACTACACCCAAGTTGAAAGAGTTCGAAAGATCCTTCGTGCACTCACACCAGAATGGGAGAAGAAGACAACCGCCATTGAAGAGGCGAATGATCTCTCAACTATGACATTAGAAAACCTAATCGGTAATCTAATGGCATATGAAGTGCAGTTAGAAGAAGGAAGAAGGACGAACGACAACACCGTTCAAAGAAGAAATAACTCGCCTTCCATGCATCTTCCGACACGGACAATGATGACGAAGAGGAGATGGCAATGCTCTCAAAGAAATTCAGGAAATTTCTAAAGTAAGGTAAATTCAAATGCTTTAATTGTGATAAACCAGGTCATATGAAGATGGATTGTCCTTTGCTTAAGAAGAAAGATAAGTACAAGAGTAAGAAGTTCAGAAAGAAGAAGAACTACGAAGCATCATCAGAATACAGTGATTCATCTTCATCTGATGAAGAAGAATCCACTGAACGTGTCAACCTATGTTACATGGCACTTGAAGATGATGAGGTATCATATTCTGAACTCTCTGATGCATTCCATGAATTATTTCTTGATCTGAAAAATGAAAAACTAAAAAACAAAGTTTTGTCAAAAGAAAATGAGAAACTTTTAAAGGAAAATTCATGTTATGCATTACAATGTTCATCTATAAATTCTCAACAACAAGATGAGTTTGAAAAAGTCATATCATCTTTGAAAATTGAAATTGAGAAATTTATAAAAGAGAACATTTTTCTGAAAAAGGAAACTAAGTCTTTGAATGAAAGGATTTCTATATTGGATAAAGACATGTTAGTTTTCAAAAATAAATATGAAGATCTTTTGCAAAATGTGACTAAGTTTAATAAAGGAAAAGAAAATTTGAATGCTTTATTATCTTTTCAGAAATTGTCACATGATAATCATGATATTGGATTTATTGCAAAATCTTCATGTTATAGTAATCCATATAGTTCTTTTGTAAAAAGAAAGCCTAAGAAAAATAAGTTTATATGGATTCCTAAGAACTTAAATTTTCATGATAAAAATACATATATTGCATCATACATTCATGATATATGTGATTCTTGCAACTATGTGTATACTAACTGGTGGAAACTAAATTCTAAATGGATTTGGACTCCTAAAGGTTAAATATGTTCTTTTATGTTTGGTACCATCTAACGTTTATCTTGCAGGTACCATATAAAAATTGATAAAGAACAAATTATATATATATGTACTAATATATTTGTTGCAGGGGGAGAACAAAGTATTTCTCTATTTGTTATAACCCAATTTCTGCAGGTGGAGGAAAATATAACATATCTTCTGCAGGGGGAGGACTTGTGCACACAAAGCGTCATCATCAAAAAGGGGGAGAATGTTGGAACCTGTTTCGATGAAGACGTTTGCGATGCATGACATTTGGAGCTCTAAACAAATGAAGAATCAAGAGTTCTACATGATCAAGATGTGCCAAGGAGAGTTGATAGAGTGTGGTTTGTAAATATGAAATAGCATGTAAAAGCCTTGACACAAACACACACTTCATTGGTCCATTAGTCGACTTATAGACCATGTATAGTCGACTAATCATCTTTGTAGTCGACTAACCAGAATCCCAAGTCGACTAAGTCCTGTGTCAAAAACAGCCCAACTCTCTGTTTCTGCATTAGTCGACTGACAGTGTTTTATAGTCGACTAATAGCTTTTATAAGTCGACTAATCCCTTTCCCTAGTTGACTAATAACTGGTCCAGTCGACTATCAAGTAGTTGCAGTCGACTTGAATCAGTTATTCAGAAAACTGTCAGTCCAACGTTTCATGACCTAGTCGACTTATAGTCAAACCTAGTCGACTAATAGAAGGAATTTTGCCTAGTCTAGTCGACTAACTCCATGGGCAAGTCGACTATAGGTAGTTTCTGACTGTTGGACAGTTTTCATTATCTGGTCTTTTGTGCAACGAATTCAAACGTCCCTATCATTTGAATTGCTCCTATAACTCCCTAACTAACCCTAGTCTTCAGCTATAAATAGGGAAGTTATACCAAAGGCCAATTACTAAGAGTTTTTATCAGTTTTCCAAAGCCAAAAATCTGAAAACCTGAAAACTGTTTTTCCAAACTTCTGTTCTTCACCAAAAGACATTTCCATTGTGAAGTTCTCTGAAGTTCTTGTTTCCTATACTAGACCTTGTCCACATACACATTCAGTACCAAGGCTATAGGAAAAGAGTTGTAATTCTCAAAGTGATCATTGTACACGGGTGGCTTCTTGCTTGTAGAGGCAGTTGTACAAGGTGAAGGTATTCTCTTGGTGGAAGAGAAGGTGTTCTCTTGGTGGAAGAGAAGGTGTACACATTTGGCGAAGGGGATTTGTCAAGTGGTGTACATGGTGTATTGATTTTGGGTTGCAAAATCAAGGTTAAAGGAAAATCTCAAGCGGGTGGCTTGGGGACTGGATGTAGGTCACAAGGGCCGAACCAGGATAAATCTCTTTGTTTGCGTTTGTCAACTTTTCTGAGATTTGATTTCCTTTATTGCAAGTTATTTATTTGCTTAACGATTAATTCTTCTTGTTTAGTGTTTGTGTTGATTTAATTATAGATCCTACACTATGTTCCATAGTTCGTAGTTGAGCGATTGCAAGTAGATCTTCATTCTACACTTCTAATAGTTGTAGTTGGATCCGTCAAATAGCGGTAGACATTGTGTAGAATGTCCTTCTTTGAATTGTGACGAAGGGAACTCCGTTGCCATCCTTGTATTATTGTTGACTAGGTATGCAGGGCTTGTATGCCGGGCCGGGCTCTGATACCAATTGTTGATCCCGAGATAATGCCAATTGTTGGATCTAAAATACACGTCAACTCTCAAACAAAGATATTAGCGTAAAAATAAAGTACTTGCAATAAAGGGAAATTAAAATCAGAGAAAAGATAAAGCAAACACAAACACGAGAGATTTTTCCTGGTTCGGTCCTCGTGACCTACATCCAGTCCCCAAGCCATCCGCTTGAGATTTTCCTTTATCCTTTGACTTTGTACACCCAAAATCAACACATTGCACACCACTTGCTACGTACAAGTTAGTTTGTCTTTGCCCATAATCTCTTTGAGATTCTTGGTGTACAGAAGCTGTGTTACTCCATCCGCTATCCAAAGAGAGGATTCCCAAGAGGTCCTGACGTTCACCTGGTCAATGAAAAATAAGATTCACTTTCCACCGTCACATCAAGAACCCAACACTAAACAAAGGGGAGATTCAAGCGTGAACATCTTCCCTCTTTCTAATCGGAGTGTTGATCCGTTGTAATTTTTCATTGATTCAAGGAAATTTTACACGAATTTCTCCCACCAAACAATGACAGAAGGGTGATATTAGACAGGTGACAAGTGATAGTATGACAAGAAGGTGATATTAGTCAGGTGATAAGTCATGTCATAACAAGGAGCAATTGTCAAGTAATAGCATGTCGGGTGTCAGGTGATAACACATTAGTTGTCAAGTGATACAGACAAGTGTTAGGTATTAGCATGTAGATGACAGGTATGAAATAATAGCATGTCAAGTGTTAACATAACAAGTATATACATGGTAGGTGTTAAAATAATAGCTGAGCACAATCAAGCGAAGCTAAGCAAGCTGGAGGTATGGACAGCAAACAGTATTTAACACTAGAGCGCCTAGCGAGGTTACCGGGATGACTCGGCTTAAAGTGCGAGTGAAAAATCCGGTAACATCTTGCCTTGATGAATCTAGTGATAAAGCGCTGAGCGCTAAGCATGCCTACCAGGCGGAGCTGAAAGACCTGATGGTCTGGGCGCACTTCTCTTTCAAGGTAGTGGGCGAAAGCACGGAGGCTAAAGTACGCTCGGGGTCTAAGCACACTCTCGATAGCTACCACAAAACCCATAAGGTACAGGCCTGGAACCATTGGGTAGCCATCTTGGGAGTGACAGAAACCCAGAGTCGGTACAAGAGTACCTGCGATGTTAGTATCACGCAAGCATGTTATATCGTGATCATAGCTAATCTACCGTAGAGTAGCGAAGCCTGAAGGCTAAGTAGAGAGCCTGGGACCAAAGTACGCCTGGGGTCTAAGCGCACTCTCGGTAGCTATCATGAAACCCATAAGGGTACAGGCCTAGAACCATTAGGTAGCCATCCCAAGAGTGGCCAGAAACCCAGAGTTCGTACCGGGGACTGGGTATGGTACCTGCAGAAGTGTTAGCGTCAATCACACGCATGTATAAGGCAATAATAAGTAACATCATAGGCATGGTACGGATATAAGAAATGAACTATCATAGTACAACCATTCGTCATAGGCATATACATGCACAATAACGGGCACTCGGCCAAACACAAATACAGGGGTGCAACCCAATACAAAATACATATACATGCATAATAAAATACACGACGACCCGACGAAGCAGGAAAACCCAATAAAAGGACACTCGCCTGAAACTTCGAAAAAAATAAAAACTCTGGAATCCTGGGAACTCGCGCACGCTCCATAAAATATAATAAAATATAAATAAATATATATTTAATTTTTAGAGAGAGAAAGGAAGAGGAGAGAGAGAAGAGAGAGAAAGAGAGTAAAAGATAGACTAGAGAGAGAAGAGAGAACTAGAAAGAGTGATGATAGAGAAAGAGAGAAGAGAGAGAGAAACATAGAGAAAGAGGGGCTGTTTTAGAGAGAGAGACTGCAAAAAGAGAGAGAGAGGAATGGTGAGAGAGAGAGAGAGAGCTGGAGCGAGAGAGAGAGAGAGAGAGAGAGAGAGCACAGTGGGTTATTGCCCCCCTGCTCACGCACAGCGCCCCCCACGGCCTGGCCGCCGGCCAGTCCACGCCCGGTGGCGGTACCAGGGCGGTGCCGACCACTGGGGGCAGGGGTGGCGCCGGCCACCCCAAAAGAGAGAGGGAAAGGAAGGAAAGAAAGAAAAGAAAGAAGAAAGAAAAGGAAGAAGAAGTGAAAAGAAAAAGGAAGGAAAAAGAAAAAGAAAAGAGGAGGAGGAGGCTCGCCGGAGTTGGAGGGGGTGGTGTGGTTGAGGCATTAGTGGTGGTGATGTTGGCAGGATCTTGAGGGAGGAAGAGAGAGAGAGAGAGAGAGAGAGTGAAATTAGAGAGAGTTAGAGAGAAAGAAAGTGAAAGGAGAAGAGAGAGAGAGAGAGAGAAGAAAATAGGTGAGAGATGGGGGAGAATTTGAGAGGGGGAGGAAGAAGGAGGAGGCGGCGGTCGTTGGTGCCAGGGGAAAAGAAAAAGAAGGAAAGAACGAGAAAGAAAAAGAAAGGAAAAGGAAAGGAAAACAAAAAGAAAAAAGGGGAGATATTTTGAAGGATAGGGTGGTGGAGGATTTTTGGGGAAAAAGAAAAGAAAAAAATAAAGAAAAAGGAGTGGATGGGAAAAATGGGGAAGGAAAGAAAAAGAAATAAAAGAAGAATAGATAGAATACTCCGGATCCGGGAAATACCAAAAACACTGAAAATACTGGAAAATTGGACTGATCCGAAAAGGTCTCAAAAAGTTCTTAAAAATAGTAAATATTATTTTAAGATACATGGTGAAATTAGTTTTCAGAAATAAAATCCCGTTTTCAATTTAAAAATCCTGGAGTCAACCGTCGATACCGGTCTACACCAGTTCTGCCGGATTTTGATAAATTCTGAAAAATTTCAAAAAATGCATTAAAGGAGAAAATATGATTCTAAGAAGTAATGTGAAAGAAGAATTCAGAAATTTAATTCTGACTGTAAACTAAAAATCCTGGGATCAACCAGCGATACTGGCCGACACCAAATTCGGTGGAATTTCGATAAATTCAGAAAATTTTTAGAAAAAGTATTTAGTGAAAAACACCTAGAGGGGGGGTGAATAGGTGTGAATGCTAATCTAATGATCTTTTTAAACTTTAATTAAATGAGTGATGCAACGATCTCTCAAAACACGACTAAGAGCCGAATACCCCTTGCGAGGTTCTGAACTCCTTCCTCCCAATTCCCCTAGATATGGGTTAGAGGTGCGCAATGCAACCGTGTTGTATGAGATATGATCGAACAAGTAAAAGATGAAATGCTATGATGAAATACACACAAGCAATATAGCAAGTAAAGTGAACAAGACAAGATTGCACAAGTAAAGGGTTAGTTCTCAAGCAAATAATTCAAGACAATATAAAGCAAGAGAAATTGTAAGCAAGAATAACGCAAAGGCAATCGCAAACAAGATGATTTGTTTCGAGGTTCGAGCACACTTGATCTAGTCCCCGCCTTCACCTCCGTGAAGGGTTTCCACTATCCACCGAGGATGCCTTTACAATTTGGTCTACCGAAGACCGAGCACCGAGCTCCACCGAGTACAAAGGACCTCTACCGAAGAGGTTGCTCCACAAGGAAAGGATTACAAGAACAAAGTGATCACAACAAGATCACTACACTATTTCTCAAACTCTTTTACAAACACTCTCACTTCAATTACAACTTCACTATAGAATGAGTATTGGATTTTGGCTCTATGAAGTGTGGTGAGAAAACTTCAGTTGTAGAGTGATATTAGTAATCAAACACAACTGAAAAACAAGCTCAAAAAGAATTGGAATGAAAGCTTTAAACTCTTTTCTTTTCTCTTTTGAAAGCAATGCAAACTTGAGGATTTTTCAAAGTGATATGCAAGAGAGACTTCTCCTCTATTTATAGGGTTAGAAAAATAGGTTAAAAACAATTTCTTTACACCTAATTTGATCTGCAAAAGCTCCCCAACAACTCTCCAAAAATCTGTTAAAGCAGAAAAAGAAACAGATTTTCAGAACTGCCCAAAGAGGAAAGAGCCGTTAGGCTTGTTGCAGGCCTGGCGGTCGACCGGTCCGGTCGACCGCCAGCCAGCAGAAAAGAGCCGTTGGCTCTCGGTCGACCGGTCCGGTCGACCGACCAAAAAGAGGAAACACAGTTTCCTTCTTCCGGTCGACCGGTCCGGTCGACCGAAACATCCCGAGAGCAATTTGCTCTCCGTCGGTCGACCGGTCCGGTCGACCGACAGACATGCACAAACAGTGCATGTCCAGACACATCGCCGGTCGACCGGGCCGGTCGACCGAAGTTGCCTGAAACAGAAAAACTAGGCTGTTTTGAGTTAGAAAAGTTTTAAGAAATATTTTAAAAATACATATGGCTAAGTATTATGCGGAAAATAGTTTATACACATGTTTTAAACAAGATTTTCAAGATATAAAGCTTTGGATACATGTATATATAAACTAAGGCATAAAACTTAGAAATAACCATTTTCAAAACTTAGGAAATATATGAAACAAGTGTGTGTGCAAATCCTAGAGCCAAATTTCCTACATTCAAACTTTAACATTCTAAACTTACAAACTTCTAAAAAGACTTCAAGGCTATGCTTCAAGATGGGCTATCTTCACTTGATCTTCAATTATGCATCTTGAGCCCAATTGGAGTTGACTTGAGTCCAAAACCTTGTATTTGTGAGAGAAGACTTCTAGAATGAATAGAAATCTGAAACACACTTAAACAACAAATGTCATTAGTACAAATAACTAATATGTTTTGTAATCATCAAAATACACTAATCATGGGTGATTGTAACCTTGGGCCAACAATCTCCCCCTTTTTGATGATGACAAAACATATAAGTTATTGAAACAAATAAAGGAGGAAAAGCTTGGAAAGCTCCCCCTCAAACAATGCTATGTATTTATCATGAATATGAAAAGCTATGTAAGCATACATAAAGCATTTAACAAACACAATAGTTTTTGTCCAAAAAACTCAAATAAACACAAACTTCCTTTTCTTCATGAAATGAAACTCAAATAGTATCAAACTTAAAAAGTTTAAACTTAAACACTTATTTTCCAAATATCAACAAACTTATTCTCCCCCTTTTTGTCATACATCAAAAAGGGTTAAAACAAAACAATTAAAAAAAACTTTGAATTTTAAGAATCCATAATACAAACATTCAACTCACCACAAATAAATGAAAATCTAGCATAGTCTAAAGGTTTAGTAAAAATATCGGCAAGTTGAAAATCGGTAGAAACATATTCAATAACAATATCACCTTTCTCATAATGATCTCTAAGAAAGTGATACCTAATGTCAATGTGTTTAGTTTTACTATGTTGATTTGCATTCTTTGTCATGTGAATAGTACTAGTATTATCACAAAATATTTTAACATGATCAAAGTGTAAATCATAGTCAAGGAGAGTATGTTTCATCCAAAGAACTTGTGCACAATAAGCTCCGGCCGCAACATACTCTGCCTCGGCGGTTGATAGGGTTACCGAATTTTGCTTTTTGGAAGACCAAGATACAAGACAATTACCTAAGAATTGACATGTTCCACTTGTGCTCTTCCTATCTACCCTACAACCCGCATAGTCGGCATCCGAAAAACTAGTCATTGAAAATTGGCCGGTTTTCGGATACCACAAACCCATTTCAATGGTGCCCTTAAGGTATCTAATTATGCGTTTAACCGCAATTATGTGAGACTCTTTAGGACAAGATTGAAAACGTGCACAAAGACAAACGGAAAACATGATATCCGGCCTACTAGCCGTCAAATACAATAAACTACCTATCATGCTTCTATAAAGTTTAATGTCTACACTTTTACCTTGTTCATCCTTGTCAAGCTTGGTAGTTGTTGCCATGGGAGTTTTGCTTACTTTAGATTCTTCAAGCCCAAACCTTTTGATTAGTTCCTTTGTGTACTTGGCTTGATTGATGAAGATCCCATCCTTCCTTTGCTTGATTTGGAGTCCAAGGAAATAGTTGAGCTCCCCCATCATAGACATTTCAAATTCATCCTTCATGCATGACTCAAAAGCTTTGCAAAGAGATTCATTAGTAGAACCAAAAATAATATCATCTACATAAATTTGCACAATAAGAATATCTTTTTCTACATGTTTTGTAAACAAAGTTGTGTCAATTTTACCTTCTTAAAACCATTGGAAATCAAAAATGAAGAAAGTCTTTCATACCAAGCCCTAGGGGCTTGTTTTAAACCATAAAGAGCTTTATCTAATTTAAAAACAAAATCCGAATGTGTAGGATCAACAAACCCGGGGGGTTGTTCAACATACACCTCCTCTTCAATAAATCCATTTAGAAAAGCACTTTTAACATCCATTTGAAATAATTTGAAATCTTTATATGAGGCAAATGCTAGTGTCATCCGTATGGCTTCAAGCCGTGCTACGGGTGCAAAGGTTTCTTCAAAATTGATCCCTTCGATTTGAGTGTAACCTTGGGCAACTAACCTAGCCTTGTTTCTAACTACATTACCCGATTCATCCAACTTGTTCTTAAAGATCCACTTAGTACCAATTGTTGGTCTATCGTGGGGCCTAGGAACAAGGTGCCAAACTTGGTTGCGCTCAAATTGATTGAGCTCCTCTTGCATGGCTAGCAACCAATATGAATCGGCCTCGGCTTCGAGGACATTTTTGGGTTCTATATGAGAAATGAATGCATAGTTACCACAATAGTCATGAAGTCTAGAGCGAGTAGTTACCCCTTTTGATACTTCACCTATGACGAGGTCCTCGGGATGATGTGGATTGTATCTCCAAGCCTTTGGAAGTTGTTGAGTGGGCTCTTCTCCATTTGTTTGATCTTCATTTCTTTGAGCCTCTTGCATTTTAGCTTCACTTCCTTCATCATCCTTTGGCTTGTCTCCCATAGTAGTTGTATCCTCCAAGGTCACTTTCTCCAAGCCTTCATCCAATGCATCTATTTCTACAACATTCTTAACAAACTTGTTAGATTCCTCAAACTTAACATGAATAGATTCTTCAATAGTCAAAGATGATCTAATGAAAACTCTATAAGCCTTACTAGTGTTTGAGTAACCTACAAAAATAGCCTCATAAGATCTAGCATCAAACTTTCCTAAATTATCTTTTGTGTTTAAAACAAAGCATTTGCAACCAAAAACTTTAAAATAGGAAACATTAGTTTTCTAGAAAAATACATTTCAAAAGAAGTTTTAGTAGTATTTTTACACAAGAAAACACGATTTGATATATAGCATGATGTATTAACGGCCTCGGCCCACAAATAATGTGGTAGACCATATTCACTTAGCATTGTCCTAGCCATCTCTTGTAATGTTCTATTTTTCCGTTCAACTACTCTATTTTGTTGTGGAGTTCTAGGACAAGAAAGTTCATGCTTTATTCCATGTTCATCACAAAAAGTGGTAAAGGGTTGGTTAATGAATTCACCTCCTCTATCACTTCTTATTCTTACTATTGAAACATCTTTTTCTTTTTCAACTCTTTTCTTAAAAATTTGAAAATAAGAAAATGCTTGGCTTTTGTGTTCAAGAAAGAAAACCCAAGTAAACCTTGAAAAGTCATCAACCAAAACATAAGCAAATCTATTCCCACTTAGACTTTTGGTTTGTGTAGGGCCAAAAAGATCCATATGGATTAACTCCAAAGGACGTGATGTCATGATATCCTTAATTGACTTGAAAGAAGACTTAGTTTGTTTCTCAAATTGACATGCGTCACAAACTCGGTCCTTTTCAAAATTCAAGTAAGGAATACCTTTCACCATTTCCTTTGAATTTAATCTAGAAATATGGTCAAAAGAAATATGGCCTAATCTCCTATGCCACAACCAAGAGTCATCATCGAGGGCTTTCAAACAAGTAATATTACAAGACATATTCAACATATCAATCATATAAACATTACTTTCACGAAAACCGGAAAATACACAAACATTAGAAGTTCTATCAATTACTTTACAAGAAACATTATCAAAAACAACATCAAAACCTTTATCACAAAGTTGACTAACACTCAAGAGATTATGCTTGAGGCCATCAACTAAAACTACATTTTCAATTAAAGGAGAGGTGCCAAGTTTTACATTACCAATACCGATGATTTTACCCTTGGCGTCATCTCCGAAGGTGACGGTGCCACCTTCATGATATCTTGATAGGGTTGCAAAGTTGTTGATGTCCCAAGTCATGTGCCTTGAGCAACCGCTATCAAGATACCACAATCCTCTACGTCGTTGGGCTTTGGAAAGTACCTACATCATTTAACATAATTGTTGATTTTGGTACCCAAACTTTCTTGGGTCCTTGAAAGTTAGTGCCTCGAACCCAAACATTATGACGTGATACATTTAATCTATCATAGCAAAAATTGGCTAAGTGCCCTTTCCGTCCACAATGTGAACATGAGAACACTCTACCATACATGAATGCATGATGTGTATGTGTAGTGTGAGCATGTTTTGGGGTTTTGCCATGTTGTTTAGGTTGTGAAGCATGAACATGAACATGAGCATGAGCATTTTTCTTTGGGGCTTGTTTCTTAGGAAACATAGCCTCAATTTTCTTCTTGTTAAATTCACAATTTTTCAAAACAATACTTAATGAGTCTAATCTTTCCTTAAGCATAGAAACTTCATTAGAATCAATTAGTGGGCCTTACCTTTGCAAGAAATCTTATATTTTTCAAAATCATTTTTGGTAGTGGCCAAAGTGGAAACCAAATCATCTTTTTCCTTTGTAAGAGTAAAAACTTGAAGACTTAAAGATTCATTATCCTTTTTCATTTTAAGATATTTTTTCTTCAAGAAATCATAGTTTTGTGACAACTCAACAAAAGCTTCTCCTAGTTCATCCATGGAGAGTTCATCATCAAGAGGGGTGGAAGTGGTTACCTTGCTTGTGCTTTCATTTGCCATGAAGCACATGTTGGCGGTGTCGATCTCTTCTTCGGATTCGGTCTCCGAATCCCAAGTTGCCTTCATAGCCTTCTTCTTGTAAGGCTTCTTTGAAGTGGAGGGCTTAGCTTTGTCCGGACACTCCGCAACAATGTGTCCCGGTCTTTGGCAATTGAAGCATATGATCTTTCTTTCTTCTTTGCCTCCTTGCCATCTCCTTCTACCTTGGAACTTCGCCTTGTTGTACATCCTCCGAACATTTTGACTAGAAGTGAGAGCTCTTCGTCATCTTCTTCTTCATCATCTTCGTCGGAGTGTGATGATTGACACTTGAAGGCAATAGTCTTCTTCTTGGTAGGAGCCATGTCCTCCCTTGCTTTCCTTTCCATCTCATGGGTTTTGAGGTTCCCAATGAGACCTATAAGCTCCATCTCTTCATTGTCGTTGAGTTCCTTCAAGGTTGTTGCTTTAACTTCCCATGAAGGAGGAAGAGCCCGGATGATCTTCCTTACTCTTTGATCATTGTTGATATCTTCACCTAAAGAAGAGAGTCCATTAGTAATCTTGGTAAATCTTGTAACCATATCATCTATGGTTTCATTGTCTTGCATGCTAAATGTTTCATATTGGGACCGAAGAAGGTCAATCTTAGCCTTCTTTACTTGTGAGGTTCCCTGATGAGTGACTATCAAGTGTGACCAAATCTCATATGCGGATTTGTAATGTATAACCCTAGCTATGTCATCATCATTTAGGGCTTGAAGAAGTGCATAGTGAGCTTTGGCATTGGCATCGAATTCCTTAGTCTCTATTTCGGACCAAGTGGATTCGTCACCGGGGGGTACACTAAAGGACTTAGTCACGGCTTTTGCAACTCGGCTATCTAGAGATTGCAAAAACACGGTCATCTTAACTTTCCATATGGGAAAGTTAAGTCCATCATACTTAGGAGGGGTCTTAATTCCATCGGCCATTTTTACTATATGAATATGAATGAAATGATTAGCAAATTAGGATCTTCTCTAAGGTTGTTAAACCAAATCCTAGAGTCCAAGCTCTGATACCAATTGAAAAACACCTAGAGGGGGGGTGAATAGGTGTGAATGCTAATCTAATGATCTTTTTAAACTTTAATTAAATGAGTGATGCAACGATCTCTCAAAACACGACTAAGAGCCGAATACCCCTTGCGAGGTTCTGAACTCCTTCCTCCCAATTCCCCTAGATATGGGTTAGAGGTGCGCAATGCAACCGTGTTGTATGAGATATGATCGAACAAGTAAAAGATGAAATGCTATAATGAAATACACACAAGCAATATAGCAAGTAAAGTGAACAAGACAAGATTGCACAAGTAAAGGGTTAGTTCTCAAGCAAATAATTCAAGACAATATAAAGCAAGAGAAATTGTAAGCAAGAATAACGCAAAGGCAATCGCAAACAAGATGATTTGTTTCGAGGTTCGAGCACACTTGCTCTAGTCCCCGCCTTCACCTCCGTGAAGGGTTTCCACTATCCACCGAGGATGCCTTTACAATTTGGTCTACCGAAGACCGAGCACCGAGCTCCACCGAGTACAAAGGACCTCTACCGAAGAGGTTGCTCCACAAGGAAAGGATTACAAGAACAAAGTGATCACAACAAGATCACTACACTATTTCTCAAACTCTTTTACAAACACTCTCACTTCAATTACAACTTCACTATAGAATGAGTATTGGATTTTTGGCTCTATGAAGTGTGGTGAGAAAACTTCAGTTGTAGAGTGATATTAGTAATCAAACACAACTGAAAAACAAGCTCAAAAAGAATTGGAATGAAAGCTTTAAACTCTTTTCCTTTCTCTTTTGAAAGCAATGCAAACTTGAGGATTTTTCAAAGTGATATGCAAGAGAGACTTCTCCTCTATTTATAGGGTTAGAAAAATAGGTTAAAAATAATTTCTTTACACCTAATTTGATCTGCAAAAGCTCCCCAACAACTCTCCAAAAATCTGTTAAAGCAGAAAAAGAAACAGATTTTCAGAACTGCCCAAAGAGGAAAGAGCCGTTAGGCTTGTTGCAGGCCTGGCGGTCGACCGGTCCGGTCGACCGCCAGCCCAGCAGCAAAGAGCCGTTGGCTCTCGGTCGACCGGTCCGGTCGACCGACCAAAAAGAGGAAACACAGTTTCCTTCTTCCGGTCGACCGGTCCGGTCGACCGAAACATCCCGAGAGCAATTTGCTCTCCGTCGGTCGACCGGTCCGGTCGACCGACAGACATGCACAAACAGTGCATGTCCAGACACATCGCCGGTCGACCGGGCCGGTCGACCGAAGTTGCCTGAAACAGAAAAAACTGGGCTGTTTTGAGTTAGAAAAGTTTTGAGAAATATTTTAAAATACATATGGCTAAGTATTATGCGAAAAATAGTTTATACACATGTTTTAAACAAGATTTTCAAGATATAAAGCTTTGGATACATGTATATATAAACTAAGGCATAAAACTTAGAAATAACCATTTTCAAAACTTAGGTAATATATGAAACAAGTGTGTGTGCAAATCCTAGAGCCAAATTTCCTATATTCAAACTTTAACATTCTAAACTTACAAACTTCTAAAAAGACTTCAAGGCTATGCTTCAAGATGGGCTATCTTCACTTGATCTTCAATTATGCATCTTGAGCCCAATTGGAGTTGACTTGAGTCCAAAACCTTGTATTTGTGAGAGAAGACTTCTAGAATGAATAGAAATCTGAAACACACTTAAACAACAAATGTCATTAGTACAAATAACTAATATGTTTTGTAATCATCAAAATACACTAATCATGGGTGATTGTAACCTTGGGCCAACATTTAGATAGAAAATATAATTTTAAGAAGTAAGGTGAAAGTCATTTCTATAAATTCAACTCTTTTTGTAAATTAAAAATCTGAGAATCAGTCAGCCGTACTGATCGACACCAGTTTTGAAGATTTCCAATTTAATTTAGGAAAATTTCAGAAAATTATAAAAAATCTAAAATATTAGAAAATAATGTTTGAAACTAAAATCAGTCAAATCTGAATACCAGAGGACCAAATTGAACAATACCCTAGGATCGGGTCCTTGGTTCAGATTAGGGCTGACTCCGAGTCCACGAATCTGGATCCAAGGCAAAACGATCATATTAATAATTCATAATACAAAACAAATACAAGAAGTAAATCAAAAAATACGATCAAAAAAATTCTGAATATGCAACTAAGTACGTATTCTGGGAGCGGGGGTTTACAAGCATCAAGCTCCACCCGCTGCGATACATCCTTGGTGTTCATCCTCTCCACCTGCTGAGAGACGGTAAGCTTCAACAAAGAAGTCTTATCAAATGTGACATGCTAACTCAACACAATCTTCTTATTTTCGGGACCCCACAACCTGTAGCCTTTCATATTTCTTTTGACAGCAAAAAAACACAAACTTCTATGCTCACAAACTTACCTTGCCTTCTTTAGTACTAAAGTAGGCCAGACTTCCAAATTCCCGCAGCAAACCATGATCTTGAGCAGCTTTTTCAGACCAAACTTTCAGAGGAGTTTTACCTCCTATCGCAGTCGGTGGCAATCTATTTATGAGATGGCTAGCATATACAATTGCCTCAGCCTGAAACGATTTGTCTAATTGTGCATTTGACAATAGACATGGAGCCTTCTCCAGTAAGGAATGGTTTATTTCCTTAACCAACCCATGTATTCCATCTGTGAAGTGAGTACCAATAACAGTGTTCTGGCCAAATTGTAGGAATTAGTTCTTATATCTTTCAATATTACCAATTTGTAGCTCCTTGATTTTCTACCAGTCTGTTTCTCCATCATATCTTTCCACTTCACCAGCATACCTAGGGCTTCAAACCTTTGTCTCATGGGATATATCCAACAATGCCTAGATAAATTATCAATAAAAGAGACAAAGTACCTATGACCTCCAAGTGATGCATTCTTGGCAGGTCCCCAAATACTTACGTGAATACTATCAAGACCTTCCGAGTGGTGAGTAATGGAGCTGAATTTCACCTTCTTCTTGTCCAGAACACCGTATTCATCCAATTTCAAATTGCTGATAGATGCACCTTCCAATGATCCCTTCTTTATTGGAGCTTGTAAAGACTTTTCTCCTCCATATCCGATCCTCGTCTGTCAGACATGTGTACAAACATCATCTGAAGAAATAAAAGTCTCCACCTGACATGTAACTGTACTACCCATCAAGTAGTAGAGATTATTTCGGCGGACACCCTTCATAACCACCTTGAGCCTTCGGTCATCTTGAGAACACCATCTTGTTGGCCCAAAAGCCTTCCACTCTAGTTTTGATGATGATTAACTCATGTAGTTATGTGTACTAATTATCTTGTGATGTTTAAGTTTCAGATCATTAACCAAGATATTAGTTGGTGTTTAGCTTCAACAAGATGAATTGGAAGCTTGCACATGTTGATTCAAGAGCCGCGCATCAAAGATCATACATTGCACTTGCTCGTGAATCAAGAGTTTTTGGATCAAGCCGTCTTGGAGTTTGCGCTCTAGCTTGGAGATTGCGCTCTACAAGAAGACTTAGGTATCCATAGTTTTTAGTTTGGGTTTAGATCTTAATTGTAAAGATTAGTATAGTATGATAAGCTCAAGTTAACAACACACATATTTCACGTTTTAAATATTGTATTTCGGTTTTTGGTTTAACCGATCTTGGTTTTCATGAATAGAATTTATATCAAAACAAGTTTACATGGTTTAGTGTATATATGATTTGTTCTATATACATGCATGCTTCTATTGCTTAAACAAACTTAGTTTGATATTCTATTTCATGTGTTTTATGTTTTGGTATTTTTATCAAAACATTATTTGGACTTAATGACAAAAATCATGATATCTATATGTTTCTTGTATATTGAATTTCTATTCATATAACTTGCTTCAAAGTGTTTAAATATCATATTTTTTATTTGGATGAGTTTTAGACAATGTGTATTTTCTATTCAAAATACAAGGTTTTAGAAAATACGGTTTTTGGTTTTTGGCAAAATTTCTATGACACAAAAATAGTCAAATATGTTTGAAATTTGTGTTAGGATTTTTAACACAAGTTTGTATTTCAATATAAAATGATAAAACTATTTTTGTGGAATTTTAGAGCTTTTGTGGGATTTATTGGAATATTTTTACCACTGTTTTTCTGACTCATTTATAGGCTGACAGGCCTGGTCGGTCGACCGAAGCGGTCGACCGCACCAAGGCCGGTCGACCGGTTCGGTCGACCGACGTGCACAGACCTGTGCACGTCTGCCAGCCCAATGGGCCGGTCGACCGAAGCGGTCGACCGACGGAGAGCTGTTTGCTCTCAAGAATTTTCGGTCGACCGGACCGGTCGACCGGCAGCTGTAACGTTCGAAAATTCGAACGTTGGGCAGTCGACCGGGCCGGTCGACCGGCAGGCTATTTCTGGCAAAAATTCTGTAAACGGCTAGTTTTCTGAATTACCTATAAATACTCCATTTGAGAGAGTTTTTCTCTAAGAATTTTTGGGCTAAAATTTTCTATCTCTCAGGTGTTTTTGCTGCAATCAAAATAGGTTTTGGATTCAAATTGAACAATCTTTTTGGTGTTTTCATTAGGGTTTGAAAAATCAAAGAAAAGGGTTTTTGGGAAAAGCTTTTGAATTGAACTTCTCCATCTTGATTTGATTTATTTCCCAAAGATTTTCTTTGAGTTGCTGGTTTCAAATCCCTTGATTTTCTCCACACTTGAGCTAAAATCTACTATCTATATCTATAGGATTTTTGTGGGAGAAAAAGAGATTGTTTGTGGTTGTTGCTTTAAACCACCAAGTAGCAAGAGATTGTTTTGTGGTAGTTGTGGAAACCACTCAGTTGTAAACCTTACCTTTATGAAACTGGGTACTCCTGTGTGTGGGTACTGCGGTGATTTGTAACTGTCTGTGTGATAGTGAAGCTAGAATCCATCTGGGGATGGCGGGGATGTAGAGCTGGGTGCTCGAACCTCGAGAACATATCTTGGTGTTTGCGTTTGATCGATTGGCTCTCACTATCTCTATCTCTATTTACTTTGTGCCTTGCATTTAGTTTTTAAATTCCGCATTAAGTACACTAGATTAGCATTGTCACCTATTCACCCCCCCCCTCTAGGTGACTTTTCAATGGTATCAGAGCTAGTGCTCCTGATATTTTGGTTTAACAACCTAGGAGTAAAAGATCTTGGTTTGCTAATCTTCATTTGCATTTCATTTGCACTCATACTAGATTACACTCATGGCTAGCCCTCCTATGTTTGACCATTTTAGACTTGATGCTTGGAAGGTGGACATGACTAGGCATTTAAAAACTCTAGGTCATTTAGTTTATCAAGCCATCACTATAGAAACCCTCCCTAATAGTAGCAAGCATAAGAAGGCCAATGCACTTGCACTTAAAACACTTAGAGCATCTTTTGATAATAATCTTTTACTTGTTTTTGATAGTTTTGATTCGGCTTTTGCAGTTTGGAGCGTCTTGACATCCCGGAGCTTCCAAGGATCATCAACAATATGAGGAGATCTAGGAGAGATGTATCCGAAGAGCCTTGCTTTATGGCATATGGGAATGACTCTCATGAGGTACATTTGGATTCCCCTCTTAATGATAGCTCTAGTTCATATTGCCATGGTTGTTTTGAAGTTCAAAATTTAAATGTTGAACTTGCTTCTAAGCTTGAAAAATTCTTGGAAAAACATAACTCTTTGAAAGAAAAACATTTTGATTTACAAAAAGAAATGAAAGATTTATGTTCTACTTTTGAAACCGTTTTGCAAGAGAAGGAAGAGATTACTAGTGAATGTGACTCACTAAGATCTCAACTAGACATTGCTTTAAAAGAAATTGAAGTTTTAAAAGGCAAAAATGATTGTGATGATATTTTGGAGCACAATGAGATTTTATCCTCAAGATTGGATTGTGTTTTCAAAGAAAAAACTTACTTTGAAAATAAAATTGATTCTATTACTAAAGAATTGAATTTGGTTTTGTCTAAAAATGAATCTTTGCAAAATGATATTGATTTGCATGTTTGTCATGCTAATGTAGCTTCTACTTCTTGCACTCCTATAGCATGCTCCACTTTGTCTTCTAGCATAGAAAATGATATAAATAATTTGAAGAAAAGTGTTGATTGTTTGGGCTCCACTTTGAGCCATTGTGCCATGAAACACACACGATTGGAAACCTTGGTTCGCAAGAAACAAGTTCCAACTTGCATGCACACCAATCTAGGCATACACATGCTTTTCATGATCATCACCATCATATGTATGCTCACGTGTACACATGTACACATTGTGGTCGAAAAGGCCACCTTGCTAGATTTGTTATGATCTTTTACATGTTAAAAATTTAGCAACTAATTTTGTTTGGGTTAGAAAAGATGCTAACCCCCGTGGACCCACAAGAAAATGGGTACCAAGATCCACCTCTTTGATGTTTGATGTAGGTGGAGGCTCTCGCATTACGTGAGAAATTGGTGCCTTGAGGTGGATGCGTTCTAAGCCTAAAAGAAAAATTTGGATGCTTCACACTCAAGGGAATTAGGTGGAGAGGACCACCATGTTTTGGAGAACTAGAGATGCACCTTCATCGGTTTTGGTATCATTCTCTAACTCCCATTTATTATTTACATGCTTTTTAGATCATTCATTTATAGCATGTTGTGTTTTGATGCTCATTATGATTATGCCTTGTTCATTAGACTTAAGATATACATGTTTAGTTACTTGAGCACTCATGTTTCATATGGATCTATATTTAGTGTTCTCACCTTGTTTTAGAACTAACATGTATGCCCTATATCTAATGCACATGCATATGCATTATGACCATTTAGATGTTTATGATTATATGATGTTGTGTTTTAATAATTCGTGTTTTTGATTGTCATGATCATATTGATTGTTGACCCGTTTTATGCTTCATGTGTTGACTACTTGCTTGAATGATGGTTTTCATTAAGACTAGGATGTATACTTGTACAACGAGTGAGCTACAAATAGACCTTTATATATGTTTGTGCTTGAACGCTCATTTGTATTCACTTGATGTACTAGTATAGTCTAGTTTTGATGATTCTTGCATTTGACTTGTATTCACTACTTTAGACGTTTTGTTTAACTTTATGTATATGTCCATCTTGTCCAAACTATCACTTATACATATACATCCTTGAGCCACGTGCGTTCATGCATATTATTTTGTGGACTCTTTATGTTTGGGATATATATGTATACTTTAGTTTGTACATGACATACATATGCCTTGAAGTTTAAGATCATTTGGATAAATTTCATGTTCTATGTGATTTCCCATTTATGATGAAATTTTTTTAGATGATTTTTCAATTAATATCATGGACTTCAATAAGTGATTTTTCAAATTTTCAATTGGTGATTTCACATCCTAGATGAACTTTCATGGATTTCATGATTCATTTATGTTTCATATCTTGATGATTTTCATATTGAGCCTAATTGTCAATTTTCATGATGATATGTTTCTCACAACACTTGTACACTCACCTTTTGATGTTTTCTCATGACTTGATTTTCATGAGTATTATTGGTGCCATATAGATTCTTGAGTGTTTAGTGATCATGTGACTTTCATGTTTCATGAAAAATCCTTTTGTTTATCTTGAAGGATTTCTACTAGTTTTCAAATTTTCATAAACTAGTTCATATTCTTCATGAGGTAGAGATTTTCAAACAAACCATAATTTCAAATCTATTTTTGAAAACCCCTACCATCTATGGGCGGTTGGATGGGAGATCATGTTCTTGTATGCTTTATAATGAAAATCCTTTTTATCTTGAACCATGATTGGGTGGTAGGTATATGAGATATACACTTGATCTTATTGTTATTTCAATTGGTATCATTGAATTCTTTCAATTGGTATCAATCTTGACATCTTTTTGTATACTCATATATGTTGTTTTATATATGTATGCTTGCACTTCATATAGTATCAAATTTCAATTGATATCTATCTTTTACACATATATAGATGATTTATTTGTGCTTATTATATCCCTATATCTTAAAGCACAAATTTTGGCTATGTTAAGCTTGAGTTTTTCATTTTGTATTCATATACAAGCTTTATCACAATTTTAAGATTGCTAAGCTTGAATTTTTAATGAATATCATGTTTCAATTGATTTAATTTTCAATGGTATCTTATTTCAAGCCTATGCATATTTTCTTTTGGTATTTCATAAAGGGGGAGAAAACTCATAATTTATATTTCAATTGGTATTTGGTTTACCATTGTTCTTGTTTCCCACTCCCTTGCTTTATGATAGAAAATAAGGAAGGATTTCAATTGGCAAAGAAATAATTTCACTTGGTATCTTGTGTTTTTAAAGAATAATAGTTTCATTTGGTATCAATTTTTTTTAAGAAAATTCAAAATTAGTATTGTTTAATTCCAAAATTGGTATCTAGTTTGTTTGTTTACAATTGGTAGGTTATTTGTTTACTTACTAATTGGTATCAAGATTTTCATTCTTTTGTATTTTTCAATTGATATATGTTCTCGTTTTGATTTCAATTGATTTGTTGTTTTTCAATTGGTATCAATCTACACTTCATTGCCACATTTTTAATTGGTATCATTTTTGGTTTCACCCTTGAAGTAATTTGTTTATTCTTTGTTTCATATATTTAGGGGGAGAAGAATTCATATCTTTTTATTTTGACCCTTTTTGATGATTGACAAAAAGGGGGAGAAGAATTTGAGTTTTATATGCATATTTGTGTTTGCATATAGTTTACATTTGATGAAAAGAAGCTTTGTTTATATGCATGTCTATGCATGTTTTATGTTTCATTTTTTATTGTTTTCTTATTGGTATCAAGAGCATGTTTATAAACGTATTTTTAAGAACATTCATTGCATATCTTATATGTTTTATTGTTATGCATGAGTTAAGGGGGAGCTTCTTTGAAGCTTTACTTTAATCCATGCATATATAACCATGAGTTTTGTCATCATCAAAAAGGGGGAGATTGTTGGCTCAAAGGCCTTCCACTCTAGTTTTGATGATGATTAACTCATGTAGTTATGTGTACTAATTATCTTGTGATGTTTAAGTTTCAGATCATTAACCAAGATATTAGTTGGTGTTTAGCTTCAACAAGATGAATTGGAAGCTTGCACATGTTGATTCAAGAGCCCGCGCATCAAAGATCATACATTGCACTTGCTCGGTGAATCAAGAGTTTTGGATCAAGCCGTCTTGGAGTTTGCGCTCTAGCTTGGAGATTGCGCTCTACAAGAAGACTTAGGTATCCATAGTTTTTAGTTTGGGTTTAGATCTTAATTGTAAAGATTAGTATAGTATGATAAGCTCAAGTTCACAACACACATATTTCACGTTTTAAATATTGTTTTCGGTTTTTGGTTAACCGATCTTGGTTTTCATGAATAGAATTATATCAAAACAAGTTTACATGGTTTAGTGTATATATGATTTGTTCTATATACATGCATGCTTCTATTGCTTAAACAAACTTAGTTTGATATTCTATTTCATGTGTTTTATGTTTTGGTATTTTTATCAAAACATTATTTTGGACTTAATGACAAAAATCATGATATCTATATGTTTCTTGTATATTGAATTTCTATTCATATACAACTTGCTTCAAAGTGTTTAAATATCATATTTTTGTATTTGGATGAGTTTTAGACAATGTGTATTTTCTATTCAAAATACAAGGTTTTAGAAAATACGGTTTTTGGTTTTTGGCAAAATTTCTATGACACAAAAATAGTCAAATATGTTTGAAATTTGTGTTAGGATTTTTAACAACAAAGTTTGTATTTCAATATAAAATGATAAAACTATTTTTGTGGAATTTTAGAGCTTTTGTGGGATTTATTGGAATATTTTTACCACTGTTTTTCTGACTCATTTATAGGCTGACAGGCCTGGTCGGTCGACCGAAGCGGTCGACCGCACCAAGGGCGGTCGACCGGTTCGGTCGGCCGACGTGCACAGACCTGTGCACGTCTGCAGCCCAATGGGCCGGTCGACCGAAGCGGTCGACCGACGGAGAGCTGTTTGCTCTCAGGAATTTTCGGTCGACCGGACCGGTCGACCGCCGGCAGCTGTAACGGTCGAAAATTCGAACGTTGGGCGGTCGACCGGGCCGGTCGACCGGCAGGCTATTTCTGGAAAAATTCTGTAAACGGCTAGTTTTCTGAATTACCTATAAATACTCCATTTGAGAGAGTTTTTCTCTAAGATTTTTGGGCTAAAATTTTCTATCTCTCAGGTGTTTTGCTGCAATCAAAATAGGTTTTTGGATTCAAATTGAACAATCTTTTTGGTGTTTTCATTAGGGTTTGAAAAATCAAAAAAAAAGGGTTTTGGGAAAAGCTTTTGAATTGAACTTCTCCATCTTGATTTGATTTATTTTCCAAAGATTTTCTTTGAGTTGCTGGTTTCAAATCCCTGGTTTTCTCCACACTTGAGCTAAAATCTACTATCTATATCTATAGGATTTTTGTGGAGAAAAAGAGATTGTTTGTGGTTGTTGCTTTAAACCACCAAGTAGCAAGAGATTGTTTTGTGGTAGTTGTTGGAAACCACTCAGTTGTAAACCTTACTTTGTGAAACTGGGTACTCCTGTGTGTGGGTACTGCGGTGATTTGTAACTGTCTGTGTGATAGTGAAGTTAGAATCCATCTGGGGATGGCGGGGATGTAGAGCTGGGTGCTCGAACCTCGAGAACATATCTTGGTGTTTGCGTTTGATCGATTGGCTCTCACTATCTCTATCTCTATTTTACTTTGTGCCTTGCATTTAGTTTTTAAATTCTGCATTAAGTACACTAGATTAGCATTGTCACCTATTCACCCCCCCCTCTAGGTGACTTTTCACATCTCATATAAAATCACATGACCCAAAGTTTCCAAAGCACCAACTGAGATAAGATTTCTTTAAAGTTGAGGTACATGTCTCACTTCCTTCAATTCTCATACTATCCCATCAAACATCTTGATACGGACTGTATCTATCCCTTCCACATTACACGAATGATCATCACCCATGACAGCGAAACATCCATCTAGCTTCTCAAAGCTAAAAAATCAATCCCTGTTCGGGCACACATGATAGGTATCTCCTTTGTCTAAAATTCACTCAGAATTACCTGAGTAACCAATAGCAGGAGTAGTAATGGAGAAAAAGAATACCGATGAGTCTGAGTTCGATCCATTTGCCTATGAAGTACTGGCTTGAGTACTGACTATCTGTACGAGATTTGCCTCAGTCTTGACTCTTTCTTCTTACCTTTGGCCTTTGGACAATCAACCTTCCAGTGCCCTAACTCTTTGCATAAGGCGCACTGGTTCTTCTTCAGATCTTTGAAACCTAACCTGGACTTTGATCTCCCCTGATCACCTTCGCCCTTCTGATTAGAACTTTTGCCTCTTACCGCCAACGCTTCTACTGTTGTACTTCCAGAAGAAGACAATCTGTCCTGCCTCCTTACTTTATAATTCACAAGAGCAGCCGACACCTCACTGTAGTTAAGTATTTGTCTTCCATTGATCAACGTAAGAGTAAAGGTCTTATACTCTTCTTTAGGAAGAGAATTCAATAGAATCACCGCCTATCCTCTTCATTGATCTTCACATCCACATTAACTAAGTCTGTAAGAAGCTTTTGTGTAGCTATTTATGTGTTCATCAATGGAGAGTCCTCTTTCATCTGGAAGTGATAAAGCTTCTCTTCAACTGCAACGCGACCCAATGCTCTTCGTCAGATACTTTTTCTCCAGAATCTCTCACAGTTGCCTGCAGATGTTTCATGCAACACATGATACTTGATGTCTTGTGTCAAACAAGACCTTATCAAGCATGCGCCATTCCGTCGTCTTGTCCCAATCCTTTTCAGTAGTAGTCTTGCGCTTTTCTCCAACCATAGAGTGTCTTCGAGCTTTGATGCCGTCAATGCATCCATCACCTCATATCTCCACATACCAAAGTTGTTCTTGTCGTAGAAGTTTACCACATCAATCCTCAATTGATGTGATTCACGAATTTTATCGTAGATGTACTATCTCCAGCCATCTTCTCAAGATTCCTCAAACAATGCGGAAAACAAACAGAGTTAGATCAAAAACTAAATAAAGATAGGATCTTTAC